>SDVV010020439.1:0-13321 GCA_016164225.1 Gammarus roeselii | reverse complement strand
AAGATGAGCTACGAACCGGTGGCCATATGCAGTAAGATGAGCTACAAACCGGTGACCATATGCAGTAAGATAAGCTACGAACCGGTGGCCATGTACAGTAAAATGAGCTACGAACCGGTGGCCATATGCAGTAAGATGAGCTACGAACCGGTGGCCATATGCAGTAAGATGAGCTACGAACCGGTGGCCATATGCAGTAAGATGAGCTACGAACCGGTGGCCATGTACAGTAAGATAAGCTGTGACGAATTCAAGTCGGATCTGAGTTTCGCTAATTTAAATTGTGTATTTGATAACGAAATTCATGTGTTAAACTTTAGTACTGAAAATCCATTGCTAGACGATAGAAATAAATTATTTATGAATAATAATAATTACTTCGTCCGATGTCTGCGAGGCAGTTAGAACAAAATCCACGGTTCTGCGATTATTGAGTTTAGTGTACCAACACTGAGCACAGTATGCCAGCACTGAGCACAGTGTGCCAGCACTGAGCACAGTGTGCCAGCACTGAGCACAGTGTGCCAACACTGAGCACAGTGTGCCAGCACTGAGCACAGTGTTTCAACACTGAGCACAGTGTGCCCACACTGAGCACAGTGTGCCAACACAGAGCACAGTGTGCCAACACAGAGCCCAGTGTGCCCACACTAAGGTCAGAGTGAAAACACTGAACACAGTGTTTCAACACTGAGCACAGAGTTCCCACACTGAGCACAGTGTGCCAACACAGAGCACAGTGTGCCAACACAGAGCCCAGTGTGCCAACAGTGAGCAGATTGATCTACACGCTGGACCAGACGAGTGCTCTATACAAAGTTCCATGGATAGATACGGTTACAGAAGCAGATACAGACGAAAGGCTGAATCCCACGTGAGGAAGTGGCCGGCGGCGAGTGGCACCTTGCACTCACCTCACGCTTACACTCGTCTCACGCTAACACTCGTCTCACGCTTACACACATAATTTTCCCTGTTACGGCTTTCTGAGTGCGACAAAAAGCCCGATCTATTTACTTGTGGTCAGGAGTGGGGTCAGGATCAGTGTCGGCAGCTAGACCCAACCACGTTCAAGTTGAGGAGGCTTCGTCAACCCACGTCAAAACAGCGTCGGAGCTCGCCTTTTAAGTTTTTTTTTGCACACCTGTTTCACATCATTCAAGCACGGTGAAGTGACGCTCTGTTAGACATCTCAACTCTTTAATCCCTCATAGACAATCTTGGAGTGTGCGATCCGAATAATAGTATATTGTCCGAAGTCAAATGAATAACCGCACCGATGATTCATTTATCAATGCAATATTCAGGATCGCTTAAAACCCTTGACGAACGTTATTATTTTGTCCTGGATGATGCATCTTGATGGCTGAATATATATTGGACACGAGCGCTACTGTTATCCCATGTAGGATCACTTTTGAACGAGGAGGATTGTTGATCAGTGACTGCAGATAGATAGATCATCTCAGGTGTCCCTCAGGTCAGGGTCCTAGAGGTTTGTCCATTCTAAGTTAAAAGACATCCTGTCCATCGGGATGTCCCTAGTCTTCTTCTTCGCCCTCCTCTAAGGAGACACCAAATTCATTCAAAAATTTCGAGAACTATCACCCTCTGACATCCGTCTACTTTTGCTTCATCTCGTTAACCAACATTGGTTTTGAAGACGTAGTGCCCCGATCCTCGGTCACTGTCGGGACACAAATAAATTTAATACAATTATCATTGTACTCCACGATTAGACTCAACCTAAATTGGGTCTTGCACAAGGTAACTAATAACCTGTGTCAAATCCGTGACTTTGTTGAAAATGAGGACGGCCACATTACCCGGGCAAGATACCTCTCAAACTTGGACTACCCACTGCATCCAATCATTACCTTATTTTTGAAAAGAAAGGTGACCCCAGCACATAAAGAAGCTGGTGTGGAAAAAAGGAGGCAGCAACCTAACAGAACGCCTCTTTTATCAGATCATAGTGTTTATCAAGGTCATGACTACGTTCAAACGCTGACATCAACCTGACATGATGCCTTACCTTACGGTTCACACTTGCTTGGTCTTTGGAACGTTGCGAACGACCAAAATGAATCACCGAAACGACTCCGGCGATACTGTCCATAATGAAGTCAGAGAACACTCCATACAATTTTCCTTTATCACGTCACTGAAGTGTTGAATGGATGTCTCCACGTGGAATAATGAACGAAATCAAGTCACTGGGAGAAACTCTGTAAATCCGGACTTTTGATCTGTTAGGGTGGAAATCAGTATCTGTCTGTTGAACAACAAGACGTTTGACAACAAATCTCGCCCAGTCACATGGCACATGGATATTATTCTTTATACATGTCTCAAGCATTAACATTCAATTTGAGTACCTTTTCACGAGGTGAAAATGCATAGTTCTTTTCAGAGCTGACTTCGGTTATCAAACCAACGACGAATTTATTTCGAATTTCATGTAATTGAGTTACGCGCTGAAAATATTAGACAATCTTGTACACTTGGGGATTAGATTTAAAAATGTTCAAAATTGACTCAGTGCACAAGACATAAATTCTAACCAAGATTATTAACAACTAAAAATTCTGTAATTCCTGCATGCTGTGTTTTTTGTTCAAATCCAAGTATCTTTTAAAGCGGGCCCCCAATTATTTACGCCCTAGGCAAATCTGGTCACCACGACAAATGATAAGAAGTTTGTAAGTATTCCGATGAAATGCATCCTATTTAGAATCTTATTGGAATGTGTCGCGGGTGACATATCATTTATTATAATCAAACCGCGTTACTTGGTCCTGTAGGCCAGACCGGATTCCCAAACTCCTTGGAAAATTTCTGTGTACGCGCCATTTTAAGAAATCTTATCACAGGAACAACCAATAAACAGGAATTACCTGGTCTTAGAAACAATAACATTGTGCTATAATAGGAAGCGATCTTGGAGTGTGCGTTCAGTAAGGGCTCTACCCAATCAATTACTCGAACAAATAGGTCGAAATAAAACAGTATGAGCCCAGTCAGTGAACTGTGGGCCAATTCGTAACGATTTTTGAAATGGAACGCAATTATCAAAAATATTTTTATCATTGAGGAATAATCAAGCGAACTTGGTCCGCTGGCATCTGTCTAGAACGATATATCCGTCACGATATAACATTTTGAGACATGATGTATGTAGAAAGTTCAATCAGAACCAAGAATCATAAAGAATTCGTTAATAATTGGTAAATTTTGAAATTCCTGCTCTGCTTGAGAAACTTGAAATGATTGTAATGATTCGTATTTCATATAATAATAGTGCAACGAAATTATTACAAAATATATTTTGCGAACTATATGATGAGTGCACCTTGTGAAATGTTACGTAGGGCTTCTGCAAAGCCAAGAGAAACAACTCCTCTTTTTCCGCTCTGTAGGGGATTATTAATTCCTCTGTGTGTGACGTTGTGACATGATCTGTAGATGTTGAATATCTTACGCACTGTCGTCAATTAGTCAAAACGCACAGAACAGCAACTTTGTTAGGGTTTCAATCACACTCTATTGCAGAAACTTTTTAAATATTGGCAAAAATACTTTGTTCCTCATTAGCAATGCACTATACCGCACACTGAAAGCATCTCTAACTGGAATGCAGAGTTCTGACTGGTATGCAGAGTTCTGACTGGTATGCAGAGTTATGACTGGTATGCAGAGTTATGACTGGAATTCAGAGTTATGACTGGAATGCAGAGTTATGACTGAAATGCAGTTTTGACTGGAATGCAAAGTTCTAACTAGAATGCAGAGTTCTACTCGGGATGAAGAGTTCTGTCTGGAATGCGGAGTCCTGACAGGAATGCAGAGTTCTGATTGGAATGCAAAGTTCTGTAAAATATTTTCATCTTATTTCAAGGGGTCATGTTGACATGTGTTTAAAACCATCCACCCGTTGTTGAATCATTCTTTTACATTGGTTTTTGTATTGCTGCTGATGTTGTTAGCTTCTGTTGGGAGCACTCGTTAGGACGGCACGCTAACGCACCCATCCAATAATATACAAAACAGCTTCTGCTGTAAAAAAATAGAATCCAAAGTCCTTTCGAAATCGATTTCCCTCGAATATTCATGAATGATATCAATTCCCTTTAGGGAGAAAGCCCATCCTTCTCAGTTTATAGTGGCTTTGATTTAATACTCAATGTTTTCTTCAATTTTCTTATGACCATATACATATAGGTAAGTAATACATTTTTTACGATTGTCATTCCCTCTTTCCAATTCCATGTTTTTTTGTGCATTTGTTTTTTATTTATTAATTGCGCTATCCAAACAATTACCTCTATTAATGTCTCTACGTTTGAGAAATATCAGTAAATATCAAAATACATGAAAGCCCATAAAAGAGAGACTATATATAATCAACTCTCGTATCATGATGACACACTAAACACTACATCGTACTTTCATCACCATTATTCTGGAAATGCCCCATAATAATCCAAACACACTCCAAGTCTTTTCATGTTTTTCCTCGTCTTTTTTTTTTGTGTTTGTTTATTGCGACCAAACCAGACGGATAAAACGTAGAAAAAGTAGAATTTCACAACTAAGCGTGATCTAGATCTTTTAATTTGAAACTGCCTTGCCTGTTGCTTGTCAGCGCTTTAGAAACACAATCCACCCTGCTTTTGTGTTATTTAAGTTGTATTGATTTCTAGAATTTTAAATCTTGTTGAGAAAAATTGTCAGGATGGATTAACATTCATGATGGCATTGTCCGATAAGTAGTTTTGATGCCGTTGTTTAACTTTCATAGTACCAATACACGTATTTGCTTATAACTGGTACCGAAAAACAAGAAACATGTTACAATTTCACAGCACGTTTTACTTTATTTACCCTCGTTCTATCAAATGATGGTTCACAAACTTGTCAATTTCCATACAAAATAACTAATAAAAGCCTATTCTGTATTCTGATGAAGCAGACTTGGTTCTTGCAGTACAATAAATTTGAATAATAGCTAAGAAACTTCCGGAACGGAGTTGTGAAATTTCTGTAAAATTCTGAGAGCCTATCATAAGTGTGTGATGATTTCTGGTCAGAGATATATTTTATTCTGTCTATTGCTAGACTATTTGGTTAATGTTTACAACAGCACCATGCAGATCCTGATGAAGTGTACATTTCCAGTGTACCTAACCTTACTAACGGGAGCAAAACGAGGGTGGATGGAGATCGCCTTCTCTGTGATTTCCTGCCTCTGAGCCTGCAAGACGAACGAGGGGAGGAGAGGACCACGACTCTCCGACCCCTATTGTTGTTAGGGTCGCCAAACGTGAGATGTTGTAGAGATGAAGCGAAAAGAAGAATGGGCGAAAGGAATGTGTGAATGTGACTTTGGTGAGGTATTTGGAAAGAAGTCGGTCCTTCTGGAAAGATAGGCACGAGACTGTGGGATGTAGTTATTGCTTGATCGGTTGGCTAATATCGTTACGTAGTGGAAGGAAGTGCCCTCAAATTATAAGAATGACGTGGGCGAGGTTCACCCTCACCCACATCAATCTATAATATTCAGGGCACTTCCTTCCCCTACGTAACGCTATCAGCTAACTGATCACCCAATATAACAACATCACACAGTCTCGTGCCTATCATACAATTCAGGGCACTTCCTTCCCCTACGTAACGCTATCAGCTAACTTATCACCCAATATAACAACATCACACAGTCTCGTGCCTATCATAGAATTCAGGGCACTTCCTTCCCCTACGTAACGCTATCAGCTAACTGATCACCCAATATAACAACATCACACAGTCTCGTGCCTATCATAGAAAGCTGGTCATTTGTGAGTGACCATGGACCAAATAGCGCGAAGACTGAGTAGGAGATGACATTTTCGGATTATTCGGAGTAAGTGAATTGCATGTGTTGAAGGTGTTACGTGTGGGTACTGGGATATATAAATACGAAAGTCGGAGACGTAGTGGTGGAGAACGTGGAAGGGAGGTAAGGCGTCCCAGGCTGGAAGGATAGCGGAGAAAACCTGATATTTTTGTGCATGGAGCGAAAGCTGGTGGTAAGCAGCATCTTGATCAGGAAATGAGATGTCCGTAAAAATACAAGGGTAAAAATGAATGGTTCGATGGTGGATTGACCGTTGATGGATTTTGTGATGATTTTGGAGAGAGTGATGGGGAGGCTGTTGGATTTGGGGGAGGTGAGAATGGACTGTGGAGTAATGTCGGATTATCTAATTGTGGATTGAAGATTGAGAGTATAGCAGTGGAACAAAAAAAAAGGGGAAAAAGGACAGTAGTGAAGGCAAGTGAGCTTCTTGTGGCAAGCAAAGCTCAGAAGCTTCACTAGGCGTTGAAGGAGGATTATGGCATTGTGAAGGGGCAGGGCCTGAGAATGTTGAAGAAGAATGAGAGACGTTCAGATGTGCTCTGTTGAGGTGTGTAACAAATGTTTGTGGTGTGTGCCGTGTGGGCGGGTGTAGGAGGAAGGGTTCCGAGTAGTGGAATGATAAGGCTAAAATGGCAGTTGAGCAGAAAGAAAGAGCTTCTGAGGAAGTGATGGGAGGCGAGGTTGGTTGTGACCTCTGACAACTATAAAAAGAAGAGAAAAGAGCGTAGCAAGTGGGAACGAAATCAAAGGGTAACGCTGATGATTGGTGGGGTAGGCGGTTGTCTCGTAGATACCCGTCTCGATGAAGTTTTGACTAGAAGTACCATATTAAGACTGAAGTGAACAAGGGTTTTCGCCCCACGAGTCGCGCTGTGTCTCTCTCACACTGGACCAGTGTCGTGCAATGTCAATGTCTGCTAAACAATGAATTAAACCCTTTAATCGGTATTGTCTTTTCCAAAATCATTCTCAACGTACCATTTTAGCTACTGTGCCACAATACATGTGGTATTGTAAGCACATTCTAGTCATTCAATCATTCAATATTTACAATCCAATATTCGAAAGGACTTATGGATGAGTATAGTTCGAGAGAAACTTTTACGCACAAAATATTCATTTGATGCATCCAAACGAAGACACATGAAGCGTTGCTATCTTACTGTCGATTTGAGGATTAATTACACAATCCGCTATAGAAGAACCCAAATTAGGGTTTTGTGCTGTGACGGCTATTATTAAATCGTCTATTTTTCTGGCAGGACAAAGACAGTGTGGGAGGGTGTTCCTTCGCATTGTGAGTTGGAGACTGCAACCTACTGTAATTAGAAAGACAAATGTTCCAAAAGCACTAGAATTACTACCACTACTACTGATGGTATGAGGTTGACCATTTGTTCGAAAAGGGGAAGCAGCAGCTGAATTAAATAACTCAAAGATGTTTCAATCAGTTGTGAGGGCTCGTCCATACGATGCCCTGCGCTGACCTGGCCCTTACATTATCCATAACATGTTATACAATATATAGGTGTAGTTCTGTAGTGTATAGTTATAATTAAGTGTTCATGCTTAAAACCACTCGCAGGCTTACAGGGCGTAAATGCTGACAAATTGTCAGAATTCATTGCCAAACGTTGAAATGTTTCAGACAGAAAAACATTCATTGCTACACGTCGAAATGTTTCAAACATAATTGGTTGGTCCACAGCCTTGTCACATGAGTTCAGAAGTACTGACAGCAACTCATTTACTATCTTGTCTCCAAATGTAAATTTCTCACATCAATTGAAGTATGCCATAGGGTTTTGCAGTATCCACATGTCCCTGCCGCCGTCCACATGGCAACGCTCACATCAGGGTAGACCGCCTGTCATTAAGCCAGCTTTGTATGCGGGCTATCACCTCTTAGTGATGGGAGGCAAAAGGTTTCCAGATCCCCCAACTTACTCCTATGGAATACATACTTCTATGAAATAAGTATCATATCACATGCCAACACCATTTCTAACGATTCATTTTGGCATGGTATTACCATGGTATAGCCAACGTAACCTATCATGTCTCGTAGGAAGAAGACTAATAGAGGTGTAGTAGAATTACGATTAATATAGAACATGACATTGAAGCGAGCCACCGAGTTTGGTCTGGTCAGCAGCATTCGGACGCTCACTTTGTCTCTGCAAGACCTATCGGCAGGTACTTCAGTTAGACAGCGCGCCCCCGCACTCTGTGTCGTAGAATTAATTGTCTTTTACTCCTTTTATTTTAAATTTGTTGTAAAAAAAATCCTGTGCACTGAAGCCGTGTGTACAAACCTATAAATATTTCCTTTTATTTGCTACCGGCAGGAAGTCACTTTACGGCTACCCCCTTTCGCCTTCTGTCTGCCGCCTGCAATTGGGTCAGCCACGCCCAGCTTAGCGTGGTATCTATGAGGAGGGATTATGACAAAAATCAAAAAACTTGCCGTGAGTTTTTCGAGAAGAAAAATCCCGCCCTCTAGTTAAGGTACCTCATTACCGGTGTATAACGTTCAAAGGGATTTCACAAAGAAAACGGTCCATCACTCCAATTTAGAACCTTTTACGTGCTCAAAATGATAGATAATTGCTGAATGTGAAAGATCTTCAGTCGTTTTCTTGTGGGCACAAGCTTGATTGTGGTACACTATGACCGCATAGCATCTGATTTACTTGCAACAATAAACCAGACAAAGTGACGATTTATTTAGTTCCCTCCCCACGATCAATTATAAAGTGAAGTCCAAGCGGTTGAATTCCAATGGGAACTATACCCTTAAAAAGTGTTTCAACAGTGACTTATCTTTCAGTATGTTTGCAGCTTGAAAGACGAAATCACAAACATAGACTTCGGGTATCAATTCGATGGCAGGACCGCTGACGAATGTTTTGCATATCTTAGAGATAGGGTTGTGCAAGAAAGCATGCGATACATCAGGAAACAAAAGTGCAGATAAGCAATCCATCTTAGCTGAATAATGAAGTTAAAGAAGCAATTGCTCGCCAACAGACATGGTACCAAGTACACAAAACTAATCCAACACCAGAGGCAGAACAAGCGCATGAGCGGGCTGGTAGAAGAGTGAAGATAGTGACTTGAAACGCCAAGAGAAACAAGGAAAAAAATGTTGCTAAATTGGTCAAGCGCAACCCAAAAGTATTCCAGCATATATGAACGACAGACGTGTTGTTCGTGGCAGCAATGGCCCTCTACAAAATAGTGCAGGTGATTTAAAATCATCCGATGCAGATATTTCTATGATACTCAACGAATACTTTGCAACCGTCTTTACATAAGATAAAATTAATAATATTCCAGAAGTCGAACTGCCTGGAGAAGTGCAACCAACCGTTGGGAAACATTCACTTCCTTGTTATTGAAGTGGAGGAACAATTCAGCAAAATGAATATTTACAAATCTACAGGACAAAACGACCTGCATCAGAGAATGTTACGGAACTTCTCCGAAATCATAAGTGCTCAACTGACTGAGATCTTTAACAGACATATGACTACCGGAATTATTCCAGAAGATTGGATAACAGTAAACATCACAGTCATATTCAAGAAGGGAAGTAGGCAAGAGCCAAGAAACTATAGAGCAATCAGTCTATCTGTGACCTGCAAAACCTTGGAAAGATTGATAAAAGCAAGTTTAAAATGTCACCTCGAGATAAACCACCTCATCAAGAAAACCCAACACAGTTTTATAAACAAACTTAGCTGCCTATCCAATCTCCTGAATTTTTTCAATGAGGTCACCAATATATACGATGAAACTATGAACGCCTACTTAGAAAAGTAGAGTCGCTTGGCACAACTGGAAACGTGGCCAGGTGGCTCAGAAATTGACTCACGGCCCGCAAATAACGGGTCTGTATCGGCCAAAGAAAAGTAAGTAGGCTACGGTAGCAACAGGAGTACCCCAAGGCAGTGTTCGTGTGCCCCTTCTCTTTACAATTTATATAAATTATCTCGACTCCGACATCGTTAGCAAGTGATAAAAATTTGCTGACTACACTGAGCTCTGCGACAAAGTGGACTGTGAGCAATATCGCATTACTATCCGAAGGGATCTTAATAAACTGTTTGAGTGGTCTGATATGTGGCAAATGAACTTTTTATAATGAAAAAGCACTTTATGCACATCGAATCACAAAATCTAAATTCTGCGTACGTAATGGCAGACAGCACATGACTGATGCTGACTAACAATGAGACCTTAAAATATTTATCAGTAACGATCTCAAGAGGGAAAACCAAAATGAAGCTAACAATAGAGTCCTTGGCTTCATGTCCAGAAACCTCCACTACAAGTCCAGGGACATCGTGCTTCCGTTATATACTTCAATCGTCAGGCCTCAGATGGAATTTGCCGCACAATTTTGTTCCCCTCACCAAAAGGGGGCGATTTTAACTAAATGGAACGTGTTCAGCACCAAACTACAAAAATGATTCCAGAACAGAGAAATAAGAAATATCGTCGAGGACTCGGCGAACTTAAACTGATATCACTTGAAAAAAGACGACTTAGAGGTCAGTTAATAGAAACCTTCAAATACCTAAACAGATTCACTACAGCTAGCTTTCAGGGCCTCTTTGACCGCGATTATAACCCATGGAACCGAAATAATGAACAAAATCCGCAGCTAAAATTTTTCAGAGCCAAAATCAAGATACCGACAAATTGGAACCGTTAACCACATAACGTGTTTAACAGTAATAACGTAAACACATTTAAAAACCACCTTGACAAACACTGGAAGTCCAATCCACCCCTTACTAAGAAAATGTGACGCTAGGACTATGGCAACAACCTCCGTTGGAGCCTTCAGTATCCGACATTCCATGAACGATGGGCACCTCATCTTGGCTGGGCTAGTGCACTGCAAATTCAAGTTTAGAATACTGCTAGAATGGACTCTTCAGCACTCCCTAGGCCTACTACTGCTACTACTACTAAATTTTCACTGTTCCCTTTACCACGCTTTACTGACGATTTTTGTGTCCTTCTGTTTCAGACGATTTTTGTATCTTTGTTTTTGTGACAAGTGTGATCATTTACTGTGCTAAGTGGGCTAATCATAAATAGAACTTAAATTGAAACTAGTAAGCTAAGTGAGTGCGCGCGCCTGCTGAAAGAAACAAGATTCCCCCGGACGACGTTTGAGGAGGCCTCCTACACTGGCGGACTTCTCGGTCTGCTTCGCCAGGATGAGCAGGAGCGTTTCCAGTGACCTCGCGGGAAACCTCGTCTGCCGGTTCTGTGAGCTAGATGGCAGGCTCGACCGGGTCCTAGAGGTCTTCCAGGGACTGCGGCGGAGGGACGACGACGACGGAAAGGGAGGGATCCTTTCGGGGAAGGTTTTTTGTCCTAGAGGAGCAGCTGCTCACTGTCGCCGAGGTACGTAAGGTCCAAAACGACCTTGTTAGTAAGCGTGATCTAGAGAGTTTCGCTGCAGGCCTCAGTAGAAACTTACGTTCTGGTATGGAGAAGGCTTGTAAAAATCTGGCGGAACAGACGAGGAAGCTAGTAAAAGTTAATGAGTTGGTGGTCCATGCTTTACATCTGGATGGAGAGGCATCCCGGAAGAGGATTGACCGGGGGGACCCAGTTCAATCGCGGAAGAGTCTTGGTGGTTCTGCTCTGACTTCCAGCCGTGACGTCCTGGTTAAGAGTCTGCAACGGCTGCACGCATCCACCCCTAAACCAATATTAGGGCCACCTGTGCTGGATGTGAGCTCGCAATACCTCTATACTCGAACCCGGGGTACCTACTTCCCGTCAGGCAAAGAGGTCATTGGCTGCCCGGAAACTGAAAACCAGGACTAAGTCAATACTTCGGACCATGACATCCGCGGATCAAAACCGCACCCAATCTCGACGGGGCGGCGTAGATTCGTATGTATTTCAGCAGGTCCAGAAGCGGTTCACCTCTGCGAACCGGCCCGCGTTCGTGATGCCAAAGCGGAACACTTTTGAGAATTTCACCGACCTGGACGGTGAAATCGAGACACTTTTACTTATTGACTCTATCGTCCGACACCAGGCGGTTGAATTTGCTCATAAGTGTAAAACAAAGAGGCGGGTTATTTGCAAGCCCGGTGTCACGATTGAGAAGATAAGGTGCCCTTGCAGAGGTTGAAGTTTCCAGCCGGGAGATACTCATAATCTGCCATGTAGCACCAATGATCTCAAAAAAACATGGTCGGAAGATCTAGTAGCCAAGTATAAGCAGCTGATTTCTAACCTCAAGGCAAGAACGGATCGAGTGGCTATCACATCCATCTTACCGCAAATGAATCATGATGACAAGCTGTATGGCAAGTTAACCTATACAAATCGAGCCCTTGAGACCATTTGCAAGTCCAGTGGAGTATCCTTCATCAACTTGTTCGATGACTTGTGGGAGAGGCCTGATCTTTTCCTAATCTTGTACTAATAGATTAGAGTAGATTAGATTAGAGTAAGGAGGCAAAACGAGCACTAGTGTTCATGTCGAATTGTCTCCTTGAAAGAAGTGAAAGAAGAGTAGGGGGTAGTCAACGAGGCTTCAGAAATTCAAGCACACATACATAAAAAGGAAGGCTGTAAGGACATAGAGGAGTAGGACCACCACTACTGTCACCAATACCTACTACCACCACCCCACTGCTACCCGGGGCATTTCATCGCCAGAGAAAAAACGGTCAAGTGTCAAAGTGATATTTCAAGAACGGGGCAAACAAGATGTGAAGATTAGAATGCAGGTTTCAGGCGGTCACATCTCAGACTGTCGAGCAGAGACGAACACGCCCATACGCTCAGAGGACTCATACTTTTCCTCGAGTGCATGCTTGTCGGCTTGCCCCAGAGGTTGGGTCAGACGGAATCCAACTAGGTATTGAGTCATCTTTAAAGAAGCATATGGGTATTTAAATTTTGACAAGTATGTGCACATTTAGGAGGAGCCCAGCTCACATGCAGTTGCCTAGCAATTGGTCATTTTCCATGTGCTCAGAGATTAAATCTCATGTACGCAAGAGGTTCCTTGAAGGCTGTCGCACTTAAAAGTGGGACGTCGGAGTGACCTCTCCTAAGGATAGACCTGCCGTTGGATGATCTAGAATCTAGGTTGGTATTTCCAAATGTGATGTGTAAATTTGATAAGCTGAAATTTAAGGAAGCTCCACTCATAGTCACCTGAGAGTGGCTTTCCCTAGTGTTCAGTAGAGTAAGTCTCTGTTCACATGTGATTGGTTCTAGAAACGGAGTTGCTTGTGGCAACTCTTTAGTTCGGGCAAAGGAAACAAATATTTTCTAATTTTGTCAATTAGTTATTGCGAAATTTTGTTCGTGAAGAAGGCAAGAGTGCAATATTTAAATTTTGAATTTAGTGAATAGATAAAAGAGATATGGATA
>SDVV010020438.1:0-13321 GCA_016164225.1 Gammarus roeselii | reverse complement strand
TTGGGACAACAACACCCTCATACAGCCCTCTCTTTGCTTCCATCCCCAACGTCCTACAGCTCATTACACTCTTCAGTGCACCCAACACTTTACATCTCGCCTTCACTTCAGTTTCCACTAGTTCAGTTTTCTCTACATGGGAGCCCAGATACTTGAAACACTGAACTTCCTCCAAGGGCTCTCCATTTAGGGTGACACTAATTTTGCTCGCATCGACAGTCCTCGAGCATCTCATTACTTCACTCTTACCCACGTTCACTCGAAGCTTCCTCCTCTCACACACTCTATCAAACTCAGACACTAGCCTACATAGCTTCTCCTCTGAATCCGCAACCAGGGCCGTATCATCAGCAAATAGGAACTGACTCAACTGCCAACTCTGCCCATTCGCTTCCAACAGTTCCAAGCAACGACCCAGCACACTTGCGTTCACCTCCCAGACTACTATATCCATATAGAAGTTGGGCAGCCAGGGAGACATCACGTAGCCTTGCCTTAGTCCCACTTCCACTGTGAACCAATCACTCACCTCTCTTCCCACTCTGACACATGCTCGGCTGTCAGCATAGGAACTCTGCACCGCTTTCGACAGATGCCTGCCGACTCAATACAAACGCAACACCCTCCACAGCGCTTCCATGTCAATCCTGTCGTATGCATTCTCCAGATCCATAAAGGCCCAGAACACATCCTTTCATTTTGCAAGGAACTTCTCGCAGACCTGTCTCGCTGCAAAAATCTGAACGTTACACCCTCGACCACTCTTAAAGCAACAGTGTTCCTCTTCAATTGCGCAGTCCGTACAGTCTCTAATCCTTTTGATCAACACTCTCCCGTACAACTTAACAACCACACGAAACAGACTGATACCTCTCGAGTTGCAGCATTCATTTTTTATCTCTTTGCCCTTATATAGCGGAACAATGCAGGCACTGCGCCACTCAATCGGTACCATTCCTGCCACTGAACACAAGTTCAGTAACCTCACCAACCATTCGACAATCGTTACTCCACCCTTCTTCAGGCGCTCGGCCGCAACGCCATCCAAACCAGGGGCTTTCCCTGCTTTCATCACGTCCACCGCCTCCTGCACCTCTTCTCTGGTAATGTCCGCAATAAGGCTTTCTCCCAAAACTGGCATCCGAGCACCACCACCCACAGCAACAATGTCAGCCTCTCTGTCATCCTCAACATTCAACAACTCATCAAAATACTCGGCCCACCACTTCCATACGTCACCACTTTCCAACAACAACTGGCCGTTTTCATCTATCACCACTTCCTCCTTTCCAGTCTCTCCCTTTCTCACCCTCTTCACCTCTTTCCAGAACAACTTTTTGTTCTCCTCAAAATTCTGGCAAAACCGTCTGCCCCACCTGGCATCAGCGTCCCTTTTGGCTCTCCTCTCCACCCGCTTCACCTCGTTTCTCCTCTCTTTGTAGCTTTCATAAGTCACCTCCGACTTCACCTGCAACCACTCTTCAAACGCTCCTCTTTTCCGTGCCACCGCCAGTTTGACCTCCTCGTTCCACCACTCGCAGCCTTTCCTTCTGCACCCGCCCACACATTGTCATATTCTTCCTTCAACGCCTGCTGGAACTCTGTGGCTGTACTTTTCATATTCAGTCCACTTACTTTCACTACCTCTCTTCCTCCTCCCACTCGTTTGTTGCCCTTCCACTTCTGCTCCACTCTTATTCTACCTTCCACCAGCAGTGTCAGACACTCCTCCACCTTCCTCTCTCAACACGTGCCCATCCAACAGCCTCCCCACCACTCTCCTCGATATCAGCACAAAATCCATCGGTGCTCTATCCACCATTGCACCATGGGCCATCCTTACCCATGTGTACTTGTGAATATCTCGCTTCTTGAACAAACTGTTCCCGACCACCAACTCCTGCTTCGTACACAGACCTATCAGGTTTTCTACACTGTCATTTTTGCCGAGAATGCCATACTTTCCTGTCACATTCTCCACCACTTCATCTCCAACTCTCGCATTAAGGTCACCCAGTACAACTACATTGAAATGACTTGAAAACTGTCAATACGTTCACTCAGGTCAGTCCAGAATTGCTCCCTCTCCTCTTCACTCCTCTCGCTGCCTGGTCCGTAAGCACTCGCAAATGCCCATCTTTCTACGCCTAACTTAACTTTCACCCACATCAATCTTGAGGACACCTCCTTCCATTCGGTAGCGCTACTAGCCAACCGATCACTCAATATCAAGACCACACCTTCTCGTGCCCAACCTTCCTCCACACCAGCCTTTCTTCCTCTTACCACACCAAACACGCATTCGCCCTTTCTTTTCAACTTCGTCTCACTCAGCGGTAACACATCAAGCTTCCTCCTCACAAACATCTCACCAATCTCCCTCCTCTTAACATCATTCGTACTACAGCCACGCACATTCAACAACCCTAACAACAGGGTTCGGAGAGGCGTGTGCCTTTCTTCCCCCCGCTCGAGGAAGGTTTTACAGAGAACGGGATTCCTAGCCCCTTCGCTCCGCCCCTTTTAGTCGCCTTTGTACGACACGCAGGGGTTATGAAAGCACGATTCTACTCCCGGCTACGGGGCGCTCTTTTAGTCGCCTTCTACGACACGCGGTGGATACGGTAGCAAGATTCTAAAGCCCCGGCTACAAGGCTATAAATGCCAGAAATACGGACACACGAGCCAAAATTGTGACTGTAAAAAAAGATGCTCACACTGCTCCCAGGACGACCACGATAAGCGAGACGATCCTTTGTCGTGCCCATCCAAAGAACCTCACTGCTTTTACTGCAAAGTAAACAGACACCTTACGGGACACGATGACTGCCACCAGGACAAGACTGAGAGAGAGAGATCCTGCAATACCAAACTGAGCACAAAATCGGGTAACAAGAGGGTGCGGCCGCGATTCGCTCCCCCCAGGCTGACCCTCCCACCCGGTAGAGAAGATCAGCATCATTCCCTACCCACTTCCTCATAACACTTGTAGATAGTGGTGCAAACAAAGTTGCTCCCACAATGAACCCATTCGCCATGATGAACTCGCTCTCCAAACAACTGGGAGGCAGACCGATAAACATAAACCGACAGGGAAAGAAGTATCTGGCCCACGTCGTAAATATCGAACAAAGTAACGCTAAACAAAAGATCAACAAAATAGACGAACACCAAGTAACTGTCGAAATACATCCGTTCTTCAATGCTACAAGACTAATTATATACACTTCCAACCACACTCCCAAAACTGACCTAAGGGCTTTTGCAGCAGGTTTAGCAAAGGATTATGGAATCACCAACGTTTCCCTAGCAGAATGGATTAAACCACGAAACATCCACACCACCGCGTATCAAATCACTTGCCCGTGACGTGACACACCGGAATTCATAGAAATCCCGGGCGAACAGGGAAAAACAAAAACTTACCCAGTGGCGACATGGCCTGCAATGTGCAAAAAATGCCTGGAATACGGTTACGTCATCAAATACTGCACGTCATACGTACCCCAACGCTTTAAGAGGTGCGCCGGCGAGCATGACCGAAAGGACTGCACAGCCCGCCAACCTAAATGCTACCACTGCTCATGCCTCCATGAGGCAAGCGACCGCGACTGTCCAAAGCAGATAGACCAGAAAGCAATGACAATCATACAAAATGACCGCAGTCACACGAAAACAAGCCATCCAAATCTTTTACGACGAAAACTCAATCTGTCGTAATTTAAATTACGCCAAAGCAGTTAAATCCACAACTAAGTCAACCCCGTCAAACAATACTCGCGTACAGTTAACACAAACTACTACTATGACCCCAAAACCCCTCTCCAGTACTAACAATACCACAACCAGCCCAGCGACTGCCCTCGTAATAGAGGCGGGCGCCCCAAGCAATGAATCCACCATTGCCCAGGAAAGCACTGCAATGGATGCTGCCTCGGTCGACTACGAAGAGAGGTCCAAGAACTCGAAAATCAAAAGGCCAAGAGACGATGATTCCTCCAACGACGACCGCGGGAGACGCGACACCCTCTCGCCACACAGCAAAAAGATTAGCAGCACCCCACAAACCACAGCTCGCCTCGATCAGAGCGTTGAACGACTTCTGACCGTCTTAACTGCAACCGCACCCAGCGAAAACCAAAGTGAGGTATTAAGCCCTCAGCTAACATGCCAACACCAGAACATCTCACAAGTGAGAACGACCATTGCTTGCGCGAGGACGCCTTGAAAATCTTCAACGAAGAACTGATACCCCAGAAAACTGATCTACCATGCATCGCACTCGAGTCAAATATCTCAACGACAACTACTCAGCCCATCAACTTGTTTAAAAAAAACTCCTTAGAAGAGAAACGCGCTCGTTCAAGAAGCAAACACAAAGATCGGACTCCCTCATCCTCTTCCTCCTACAAGAGCACTCACAGCCGAGAACGCAGTGAGTCTAGGAGATCATGTTCTACAGAAAGCGGACGCTCATGCGAACGCTCTCGATCAAGGACACCTGCGCCTCATAGACAAGAACACCACGAAAGTTCCTACAAACCACGCGACCGCTCCAGACCACCAAAATCTGGGGGTGAAACGAATCCGAAATGAACAACAACACAATACTTCAGTGGAATTGCCAGGGACTTATAGGCAAGAAAGATGAATTACTGCCTCTAATCTCCACTCATAAACCTTTGGTGGTAGGCCTCCAGGAGATCAAACTCCGCGACACAGACACCTTCTCTAACCCTCAATATGTCATACACCGTCGCGAAGGTCACAATAATGTGACTGCACACGGCGAAGTGGCACTTATGATCCGTCAAAGCATACCTCACTACCTCCTCCCTCTAAGAACAGAACTCCAAGCTGTCCCAGTGAAGATATGTATCCCAAGATCTATTACAGTGGTATCTATCTACTCGTCATGAAACCACGACCTCTCGGAGGCACTAATGACCGATCTGCTTAACCAACTGCATCATCCCGTACTCCTCCTTGGAGACTTCAACAGCTACCACGAAGTGTGGGGATGCGTGAGAACAGACCCCAGAGGAGTGTTAATGGCCAACACCATAGACACTCACAACCTGGTCCTTCTCAACGACGGACAACCCACACGGATCACCCTCCGAAGTGAAACCGCGATCGATATATCAATCTGTTCCCCCATTTTAGCGCCCCAACTCGTTTGGAGAGTCCTGCCCTCAACACACGAGTGATCATATCGCTTCTTACCAACCGACCGAACATTCCTGACACACAGTAACTTCGATTCGACTACCGGAAAGCCAGCTGGGAGGAATACTCGACACCTGTCACATGGGACGATGTGGAGAGCCTTTCCGAAAACATTTCAGAGCGCGACCTTGTCATACATCTATACGAGAAATTCCAAAGGGCAGCTGTCGCATGCATTCGCCAATATTTACCCTCAACCTTTTTCCCATAACCTTGGTGGTGCCCGGAGGTACAATAAGCAATGGACCAGCGTGAAAGGATGTACGGTGCCTTCCGTCGCGCGCATTCCCTCAAGAACCGAGTGGCCTGGAAAAGGAAAACTGCCGTCTTCCGCAAACTTAGCGTGGAGAAGAAGCAAGAAAGCTGGACCCAAGTAGTTAACACAATCAATCGAAACACCCCTCTTTCTCAAGTGTGGGGAAAAATCAGACGTATCCAAGGTCGCGAGCGACCTATCCACATCTTGTTGGACGGAGACACCGTCTATTCTTCCTACTCGGACAGCGCGGACAAACTATCTCAGACTTTCAGCCAAATATCACAATCAACAAATTATACGGCTTCTTTCCAACGGGGAAAGATCCTAAGAGAAAGTGAGCATATCGACTTCACTTCCACAAATGAAGAATTCTACAAAAAACCTTTCTCCATCCATGAACTACAATATGCAATCGACCACACACGTGAAACCTCACCCGGGCCTACCGAGTGCACATCAACATGATCAAACACCTTCCTGACAACGCTCTCCAGCACCTATTAAATGTGTCCAGCACCTATTAAATGTGTTCAATACGCTGTTTCCAAATTCATTCTTTCCCAACCAATGGCGAAAATCCGTAATTATCCCGATTTCCAAACCCGGAAAATGTCACAGCGACCCCCATGACTATCGTCCCATTGCCCTAACTAGCGTCCTATGTAAGACTATGGAAAGAATGATAAACTCACGCCTAGTCGACTACCTTGAAATGCATGCAGGCCTTAACAACATCCAGTGGGTGGCCGTAAGCGCCACTCCACAACGGACTACCTCGTACGATTAGAATCAGACATTAGACAGGCCTTCGTCCGAAGAGAACATGTGGTTTCCATATTTTTTCGACGTTGAAAAAGCATACGACACTACGTGGGAATGCGGGATCATGAAGGATCTCCACCGTAAATGTTTGAGAGGTCGGCTACCACTGTTCATCAACCAATTTCTACAAAATCGCACCTTCAAGGTCGAGGTTGGCGACACTCAGTCCCTGTCATATCAGCAAGAAATGGGCGTCCCTCGGGGAAGCGTCCTCAGTGTCACTCTTATCCTCAAAATCGATCAGTTAGCCGAAATTCTTCTCCGAGACGGAAGACTGCTCTCATCACTATACGTAGACGACCTACAAATAAGCTACAGACACCCCAGCCTCATAACAATTCAACATGAATTCCTGAAGTGCCTAAACCTAGTCGGGAACTGGGCTTCCCTAAACGGATTCTGATTCTCGCCCTCTAAAACTAAAAGCATGCACTTGACCCTTGTGCCCGGTTTACTCCTGAAACCAGCCCTAACGCTGCACAACACATCTTTAGCATACGAAGAAACTATCAAATTTCTGGGTCTTATGTGGGACCCTAAACTCACGTGGCGACCCCACATTGCAGCCCTGGCGACTCGATGCAAAAGGTCGGCGGGACTTATCCAATCGGTAACATCCCTGAAGTTCGGTGCCGACATGGACACCGGAATGACGCTGTTCAGAGCAATAATCCGATCGCGCATGGACTACGGAGCCGTTGTCTACGGACCGCAGCCAAAACTACTCTCGACCCTCGCAAACAATGCTTTGCGTATCAAAACCGGCGCATTCCGCTCCTCCCCAATCGAATCCTTTAACGTGCTCGCTAATGAACTTCCGCTCCGGCGAGACAAACTTTCACTACAATACTATTTTAAGACTAGAAGTCTAATCAACAACCCAGCAATCAGTCACATCACCAACATATCGATAAGCGCCTTTTTGCGGCTAAAAAGAATATATGCCCACCGTTTTCCCTACGCGTGGACAACCTGCTGACCTCGCTCAACATCAATCGAAAAGCTATTAAGCCTTCATTTTCCTTCCGAATCCTTCGAATTAACACACCAACATGGTTGATCAACCCACCTCCGGTCAACCTAGACCTGCAAATCTACCCTAAAGCAACTACTCCAACCAACGCGTACCGGCAGGAATTCTTAGGACTACTCGAGGAAGAATATTTAGAGCACCGCCACATATACACTGACGGCTCCAAAACCGCGGACGGAGTGGGAGCCGCCGCTGTGTGCGGGGCCACCCCACTCTCGCCCACCCTTCCTTCAAAGGCCTCCGTGTTCTCTGTGGAGCTTCACGCACTCGAACTAGCCATCTCTGTTGCAAAAACACATCACTTCCCCTAATACGTCGTATTCTCAGACAGTCTGAGTGTCCTCACCCAGCTTGAAACACTGCACTACGAACACCCAGTTCTACGTGAAATGCAGCACGATCTCTTTGTGATGACCGAGACGGGTCAGGCAGTGGAATTCTGCTGGATCCCCGGGCATGCGGGAATAAGAGGAAACGAACTTGCCGAATCGCTTGCTAAACTGGCATCTATTCACCAAAAACAAATTTTTGCAATTCATTACCGGGACTGGTTCCTTATCATCAACTCCCATATAACATCCCGATGGGATGAAATGTGTCAACGGAGTGGACAAAAAATGCTTTCAGTCAAACCCTCAGTCGGCGAATGGGAAACAAAGTTCACCAACAGAAAAGACCAAGTGTTCATCAACCGCATGTGCACGGGACACACGTGGAAAACTCACTACCACCTGACGGATGTCGACATAGAACCAAACGCACCACCTTGCCCCTGTTGCCACCAAGTGGCTATCAGCGTGAAACACCCACTGATGGATTGCAACGCGCTCGCGGCAGCCCGACGAGCGTTCCTAAATCTCCCGTGCATCCTACAAAGCCTACTCACGGACTCAACCTACCGTAAAAAGCTTATCGCTTCCGGAAAACGCACCGGACTATACAAAGTTGTCTAAACCCCAAACACCTGTGCAAGTGAGATGGTCTCTCCACCCCATTACGCACAGAAATAACAACACATTTTACGAAGGTACGCGTTAACTCTTTACTCTCTCGTACGCGCTAGTACATGAATATGCCACAATTGTAATATGAAGTGACTTCATCTTGACATGACTAATCTTTTTGCGCGCGAGGCCGTGTGAACTTACCTGAATCAACGACGGTCGCGCCCTACGGGGGAGCCTATTATGACTCGCGTTGAGGCTTTGGTGGAAATGAGGCTCAAATCAAATCTAAGCATTAATTGGTTTACCACTGCTGCGTCATAGTTACCGATTTGCCCACTCACACGACCATCTTGTTTCTCAATGAGACTTTTAAAGCGGGAAAGCACATCACAGCAGCGTCAAAACTCACCTATTCAAAATCAATTTCCACTCACGTCTTCCATTGCACGCTCGCTCGATACCTCCCGACTAACGTCTTTCCTTCCTAACGCCTGCTTCACGCCATCCATCCACCCAAACTTCGGTCTGCCTCTAGGTCTACTACGTCTACTCACTTTCGTTTCCATCATCGTTTTCTCCAATCCCCATCGTCCATCCTCCATCCTCACTATGCCCGAACCATATTTGAACACGTGAATCTACAGTGTCCTTCTCATGAATCTTCCCTATTTTTGCTTACATAACCAACGTCCTACATCACATTACACTCATCAATGCACCCAACACTTACTTCAATCCCAATTTTACCTCAGTTTCCACCAGTTCAGTCCTCTCCACATGAGAGCCCAGGTATTTATAACGCTGATCTTCCCACAACAACTCTCCAATTTAGAGGACTTGAATTCAACTAACATCGACATTCTTCGAATATTAATTGGCATTTACCCACGTAAACTAGGAGTTTCCTCCTCTAACACACTCAACCGAACTCCGACGCTAGCCTACACAACTTCTCCGAATCTGCCACTAGTGCCTTATCATCTGCAAACGGTGACCGACTCTGCTGCCAACTCCGCTCATTCGCTCCCAACAGCTCTAAATTTCGACCCAATGCACTTGCGTTCACCTCCCTGACCACTCCAACCATGTAGAGATTGAAGAGCCAGAGACACATAATGCAGCCTTGTCTCAGGTCCACTTTCACTGTTAACCAAGCCCTCACTTCGCTACCTACTCGGACACATGCTCTGCTGCCGACATGATAATTCTGGACCGCTTTTAACAAATTTCCGCCCACTTCATACAAATGCAGCACCCTCCACAGCGACTCACTATCGATCCGATCATAAGCCTTTTCCAGATCCACGAAGGTCCAAAACACATCCTTTTTATTCGCATGGTACTTCTCAATGATTTTTCTGACTGCAAAAATCTAATCGGCACACCCTCTACCACTCCTGTTCCTTGCCAATGCACCTACCGTATTGTCTCGAATCCTCTTGACTAGCACTCCCGTACCGCTTACCAAAACACAGAACATACTCATGGCTGTCGAGTAACAGCATTAATTTTTATCTTTTGCCCTTATACAACGGAGCAATGCAAACACTGCGGCCGCCCGACACAAAACAGTTTCAAAACCCTCACCAGCAATTTAACTAGCGTTTCTCCACCCTACATTGGGCACTCGGTCGCAACGCCATCCAAACCTGGATCTCATTCAGCTTTTATCATCTCTACCGTCTCCTGCACCCCTTCTTTAGTAATGTCCGCAACAAGTCTTGCTCCCAAAACCGTCATCCGTGCACCACCGCCCACCGCAACAATGCCAGCCTCTCAGACATTCTCAAATTTCAACAACTCTTCAGTATACTCAGTCCACCTCTTCCGTACATCACCACCCTCCAACAGCAATCGTTTGTTTACCTTTCATCACCTCCGCCTTTCCTGTCTCGCCCCTAATCACCAGCCTTACCTCTTTCCAGATTATTTTTTGTTCGCAAAATTCTGGCTCAAATGAATGAACTTCCCTGTACTTATAAATGAAATACTAGACTACTGTTTTTATGGATACAATTTGTCACTTTAACTTTGCATTCACATTTTGTTAGAAATCTGTCACTTCTCAATTTTTTGGCATGTCAAAAACATTTATTATTTACTATTTTCAGACTAAACTTGGATTAATCTGGGAAATTAGTTTGAAGGTGAGCTGACATTTTAATCCACCATGCCGCTACATTACAGCTACTCTTAGCTCGAGAGTGGCAAACCATGCTTTCCAAGAGGAGAGGCCGAGTATTCATGAGGCGCATGTTCACAGGACACTCGTGGACATCTCTCGACCATTTAATAGACGTAGATTTACCATCGTTCGCGCAACCACACCGTTTGTGCTAACAAGCGGCCATCTGCGTGAAACACTCATTGGTGGAGTGCAACGCACTTGCGGCAGCTCGACGAGTTTCATTAAATTACCCTTCCATGCTGCATAGCTTACTGACTGACCCCACAGACAGGGAAACGAATTGTTTTCGGCGAACATACCGGCCTATACCGAGCAGTGTGGATATTAAATTGCGGCACAAAACAATCCAACGATATACTTACTTAGGCACAGAAAAGTGACTATTTTGAAAACTGCCTGTGTTAGTCCTTCATTATCGTTACAAATAAAATAGAGTATTATTCTCGTATGCTCAGGCGTGCGTACATGCCCCCATTGAAACTTCTAATTGATTTTATTTCCGGCAAAGTTATTGTTGCGAACCTATCAGAATTTATGACCTTAGCGCCCTACCGGGGTGCACACTAAGGCTGACGTCAGTGCTCCAATGTAGATAAACCCTCTAATCCTATCATCCTCCCAGGTGCTAAAGTTATTTTTTCATCGTTACAGGGTAATTTGTGAGCTTGTCTCCAAGTAATGCTGTTTTTCCTAACCTTTCCGTTCCTTCCCCAGCGCTCCAGGTTGCTAAGGACGTGCAGGTCGTCTCTGGCCCTGCGCTTGTAGACTGGAACAAGGCTCTCCTGCAGCTCCAGTTCCAAGATCGTCTTGATGAAATCCTGAAGAAGGTTCACGACTTCGCTCAGGCTTTCCCAATGCCTGGTCTCGCTGACCTCTAAACAGGCCCTTGAAAGGTGTACTCAGTTTAATAAGCATTTGATGCTTGACCCTGTCTTTTCACACGACAGAATGCTTCGGCTTCTCGGAAGGACATGAAAAAAAGTTCGAAGGAATCGCCACCGAAGATCGGCATTCTTGGTCGCTGGTCAGAGATAATATTATCTGAGGAATGGGAAAATTTATTTTTACATCTAAAAATTAGCTAGAAATGAGTTACGCACCGAGTCTTTCAAGCTACCAGTATTTGTAGTGGCTTTTAATGCCTCAGCAGTGCTGTGCTTGTTGCCAGTGCTTGCATCAATGAATACCTTCTACGTAGTCTGAATCTTTGTCATCGTAGTTACGATCATAACTCGGAACAGACCCGCACACCTTCCGTGTAATACATTTGATAGTAATTGAGTATATTGCATTGGAAGCAGCAATTTTTCCAAGCCAGTTTAATTGCGATGGACCGGTATAGGCTGCGAAGCTTTGCCGCCTATTTATTGCATCTCGAATAGTTTTTCCAGGGGTTTTTTGGTCATCGATGGAAGCAGTCAATTTTTCCCTAAGTTTTTTAACATACTTTAAACTTCTGTTATGATATCAACACCGTTTGCGGCGTCAGGGTTTGCTCATCGGATCCTGGTCATTTTTTGCCAACAAGGCCACAGCCTAGTGTCCTTCACTGGGAATATCGTTACTGTTACTACTTACAAGCTGTGTTGTTAGCGGGGAGCTTGGAAATAGCTCAATGTACTGACATTGGTGGCAAGGTTAGTCCCTAAACTCTCTATGTTGATTTCATTGCTCTCTGAAACGTACAAGGATATCTGCCTGTCTGGTAAACTATTTTAGTGGAATTTTTCTTGTCCATTTTTGTTTCTGCAATTGTTGCTTATTCAAACGTTCGTTTGTATGCATGCGGGTGATGGTAAAGCAGTCTTGTGTTCAGTGTTACTTGTTGCCAATTATCTGTGTTCCTATTATCAAGTGCCTTACATATGGTGAACTTACATGACCCTCTCTACCATAGTGTGACCAACCTATGTGACGTGATTGTTTATGTAGGTTGTGTTTTAAATAAATGAACGGTTTATCTGAACTTGTAATGTTTTGTTGTGTTTAGAATCGAGGGTGTTATGTTCCCTGTTCGTTTTAATGGTAGGGACCTTTGTTCTACTTCATAAAGCAGCATCGCGACAGTTTAAAGTTTAGCTTGCAGCGAGTCACTTGATGAATCAACCGTAACAGCTTGCAAGATAAGAATGAGTGTAAGCTACAAAGCAACTCATCTGATATCAACTGTAACAGCTTGCAAGATAAGAATGAGTGTAAGCTACAAAGCAACTCATCTGATATCAACTGTAACAGCTTGCAAGATAAGAATGAGTGTAAGCTACAAAGCAACTCATCTGATATCAACTGTAACAGCTTGCAAGGTAATAATGAGTGTAAGCTACAAAGCAACTCATCTAATATCAACTGTAACAGCTTGCAAGATAATAATGAGTGTAAGCTACGAAGCAACTCATCTGATATCAACTGTAACAGCTTGCAAGATAATAATGAGTGTAAGCTACGAAGCAACTCATCTGATATCAACTGTAACAGCTTCCAAGATAATAATGAGTGAGCTACAAAGCAACTCATCTGATATCAACTGTAACAGCTTCCAAGATAATAATGAGTGTAAGCTACTAAGCAACTCATCTGATATCAACTGTAACAACTTCCAAGATGATAATGAGTGAGCTACAAAGCAACTCATCTGATATCAACTGTAACAGCTTCCAAGATAATAATGAGTGAGCTACAAAGCAACTCATCTGATATCAACTGTAACAGCTTCCAAGATAATAATGAGTGAGCTACAAAGCAACTCATCTGATATCAACTGTAACAGCTTGCAAGATAATAATGAGTGTAAGCTACAAAGCAACTCATCTGATATCAACTGTAACAGCTTGCAAGATAATAAT
>SDVV010020437.1:0-13321 GCA_016164225.1 Gammarus roeselii | reverse complement strand
GTATCAAGTCCATACGTGTTAATGCGAGCCTTGTTGGTGATTCTATTAAAGTTATAGTACTTTGGGTCGATCATCGTATCCCAATGATCCGAGAAAGAGATTTTCTGAGCTTTGCAGAAAGTTGCTAGGCTGTTGTTAAGTAAAATCATCTTGCTTAACTTGTATCTACTTTGGTTTGGATGGGGCAGGATGCCAGTGACATGGAGGTTCGCGTATGAAGGTTTGATGTTGTTTAGCATGGCTTCATACGTTTTCCATGTTGATTCCGTCTGCGACACGTCTTTACCTCCAACTTGTATTATAATTTGCTTAGATGAATGTATCCTTTCCTTTGCGATTATGCCTTCGACCTCGTCAATTTTCAGATCAGCTTTGCCGAGTATTTTCAGTTGAATTCTCCCTTTTCGCTGATTTGATTTGAAGGAGGTGACATTGTAATCACCAATCACAACAATTTCCTCTGTATTCTGAGAGTCCATTTTGTGGCTATGACGGATCTTTGTGACTGGTAAGAAGCTCTTTGTGGCTGTGACGAAGCACTTTTGTGACTATGCCGGATCATAATGGCTGGTACAAAGCTCTTTTTGGCTGTGATGAAGCACTTTTGTGGCTATTTCGGAGCTTTGTGGCTGGTACGAAGATTTTTGTAGCTGTGACGAAGCACTTTTGTGGTTATGACGGATCTTTGTGGCTGGTACGAAGCTCTTTGTGGCTGTGACGAAGCACTTTTGTGGCTATGACGGATCTTTGTGGCTGGTACAAAGCTCTTTGTGGGTGTGACGAAGCACTTTTGTGGCTATGACGGATCTTCGCGGCTGTGACGAAGCACTTTTGCGGCTATGACAAAGCGCTTCGTGGCTGTGACGGAGCTCTTCGTGGCTGTGACGAAGCTCTTCGTGGCTGTGACCCAGTCCGCATTTATCGTCGTCATATCGACATATTTTTACCGGAAGCCCTGGTTCAGAGCCGATCACCCATCACAGACGAAAACCATCGCACCACCACACAATCGTTGATAACGTCCAAGTGTGGGTGATCGGTTCTACTTCGTCCCTGAGCTAAAAACGATCGCATTATCGAGTGTGACCCCAAAGGCAACTGTGACCGAATTTGACATAGTTGCGTTATCGAGTTTAACTGATTGTTGTCGATTCATCAGATAAGTTTCGAACCAAGAAAGGTCGATTCCGATGTTGAGGAGCTAGCAAAAAAGAATTGTATGCCTTACACCACCGAATGTTCCCGATAAGCCTAGCAATACCAGCAGAGATAACTGCCCCTCATCAAAGTTTTTGTACAGACCGTCAGAGATGCTCATAAGTACGTCTTCTGTTGACAGTTTTCGCCGATAAGCATACTGGCAGTCATTGAACAGCTTGTTTGATCCGAGGTAATCGATCGATTGGATAGATATAACCTTTTCTGGAATCTTGGGTAGAACAGGCAGAAGACAATGTAATGGTTAGGACGTATCTAATTACATTGTGTGTCCGACTTAGCCCCTATATAACTAGGCCACTGTAATTATTAAGTCTTTATAGGTCAAGACAATTACTTAAGATTCTGCGGGAACGCCAAGGTGGATAGGGAAGGAGGATAGGGGAGGGGGAGTTGAGTGGGGGAATTGCTTAGTGCCATGACAGGCCTCTATCCGTCTCAAGATGTGCTCCTCTCGTTACGAGTTGCGACGGTTTGTTACTACGTATTGTAAACGGAAAGTATAATTGTATTGGGTTATTTTGATTGGTTTATCTGCAAATAATGATGGTATGGTACATATTAGCATGTTTGTTAGTGTAAGACTAATTTTAAATAGGATACTTTTATATCGTTTTATTTAGTTTCAATGATTTTTTTATTGTTCAAACCTGATTTATCTACGGTAACCGTAATCGATGAAGTTATGCAAGAAATGATGGTATGGTACATATTAGCAGGGTGGTCGGTCTAGGACTAATTTTGAATAGAATACTTTTTATATCGTTTTATTAGGTTTCGTAGGCCGTTTTTTTCAATGGTATTTATTGCTCACACCTTATGTTAAGTATGGTATTCGTATTTGTTGTAGTTACCGTAGTTATAGGATATTGTTGCTCGAATGTTTTAATACGTAGATTATGACATCTTCTCTTTATAAGTGATGGCCATAGTTTATACATTGTATTTTATTGCAAAATCTATATTATTTGATTAAATCTATCCGTTTAGATTCAGATAGTAGTTCCAGATACGTTCTCGTATTTTCAGATGCGTTTTTTTCTGTAGACAATGAAACAAGGTGAAGATTATATTTATATATATTTATATATTCATGACATAGATACATGGGTTCACATAGGGACATTTTCATGGCTTTTTAAAATATATTAGGGTCGGTTGCAGTACGTTTCAATCCGTTCTTCTGGGGGGCAATCAAACATGTTCAAGTTCATGATATATTTATTACATAGTAGCATAAATACATAGGAGCATTTATATATAAGGAATATTTACATACTAAGAATATTTATAGTATATAACCTGATGATGTGGACGTAATTTCATCATTCACTCGAGTACATACGCCAAAGACGGTCTCACCCGGCTTACGCCTCTTGTTTACATTAGTATCATCATCACCCAAGACACATCGTTTCCTCTTCTTAATGACGGTAGGTTTGTTTTCAATGGATTTTTCGGGAATGTCTGGATGACCATAGGCCAGAGTGTTGCAGGAGTCGAGAGAGTAGCGTTTTTTTACAAATTTACTGAGGCAGTTTTTAATAGTGCGCACAGTTTGAAGCTGGCATGCTTGCGCGCGAATGTTGCGTATGGTCTCAAAGTGTGTGTAGGTTTTCTGGTTATGGATGTCTCTGTATTCTTCATGTTTGATTTTAGCTTGTGTTTGGTAATTGACATCCTTAGCAGCTGATTTTGTGGCGTCAGACTCGAGCAGCATGCTGTAACACTTTGGTTGCAAGCAGGTGATTTCACTCGGGTAGTCATCAGCTGTATCGCTATTCAGTAGTCCCAGCTGTCATTTCTTGGATTTATCGTACAAGGGATGATTTTTCGGGTTGTTGAAGAAGTCCGTGTATTTAGCCAGAGGAGCTTGTCGCATTTCCACCGCAATATCGGCCACGCCTTTGAACTGAAGCAGCAACGAGTCTGTCCAACGAGTCTGTGTCCGAGTAGATAAGCGAGACGTTGTCACCGTAGCGTGGTTTCTGTGTGTCATAAAAGTAGCTGTAGACTTTTGCTTTAGCTTTTTCAAGCACTTAGAATCCAATTTGGAGGATCATGAAGACTGTTTCGGGGCCGATGGCGTAGCAGTTTTTCAGGAGGGGGCTGGCAGCATGTTTCAAGAACTCGTTGGGGGGGGGGCACACGAGCTTTGCCTCTAGACTTCTGTTGAGCGGAGTGAACAATAGCTGGTCGTATATACTATTTTAGAGCAGTTTAAACAGGGACTTTCAAAGGAGTTCGTAGACTCCTGACGTTTCTTGACGCAGATTCCTGCTTGATGCGAAGACAGGTTCCTGCTTGATGCGAAAAATTTGATGATCCTTTGTGACTTCCAGTTCTTGCCTGATGAGTACTTGAAGAAGTTCCACAGCAACGAGGTAGTCAGTTCGAGGTAGATGACTAGCAACCAGCTTACGATCTGCTCGTTTTCAGTTTTTGAGATGTTCCGAGCCAGCCAAGAGTTTTTTTGTGAAGAGCGAAACATCGTCCAAGGTAACCTTTTTGTGATGTAGTAGTGGCAGTTCGTATGATCTTCGTGCAACTTCCTCGCTGACTTGAGCATCGATACAGACAATGTTCGCATACTCACCAGAACAGTCTGTGTTTACCAAGTCGAACACTTGAATTTCTTCAGGTGTGAGCTCGAGGATTTCACCAATGATGAGGGGCTCGCTCAAGCATCCACCATAAAGATTATTAAACCCCCTCATTGCTGCTAAAGACACAGTTTGTGTAGGGTCATAGTCTTTGCATCGGGGATTGTTTATTCTGCTAAGATCTTTCATCGAAGTAACGAATCCACCTAGAGTATTTTTGACAATCAAGTGCAGGAGATCGATAGCTTTGACCAGCCTGCATTGCAAAGCCCGGGGCGCTCCCAAAATGGACGGGATCCAGGGTGTATTCGCGTGTCATGGTCTCCCTAAACTTTTGGAAGACTTCGGCCAGCAGCAGCGTGTCGATGAGCCTGCCACATTCCAATCACTTCAGCATAATCAGAGTCCGATATTCCTTTCCATCGAAGTTGACTGTAAAAAGCTTGTTGCGACGGGATGTCTGTTTGGTCCAGCACATAAACCGATGTGATGGCTTCGTAACAGAAGTGTCCTTTTCGAGTGGCGAGGTCTAGAACCTTGTCACTGTGGCCGAGACTTGTGAGATGGGATTTAGAGCAGCATGTCATAGCCACTATCTTTAAGATTTTTGTCAAGACTGTCAAAACTTGAGTTCAGGAACGAGAACGAATCGATGAATTTGACACCGTATTTTCTCGTGGCATCGTTCAAGAAGACAGAGATGCTGACCATTTTGTCAAACTGTTTTGGTAACACATTTATTTTTTGAGAAGTTAGCCCCGTCCAATCCTCGTAAAATGAAGCGCATACCGTATGCCAATGCATTGTGAGCAATACATGGCATATAGTGCAACTTCTCCGTGATTCTGAAGTTACAATTCAGGCATAATGCGGCCAAGTAGTTTCCTGACATTACTTCTTTATTGGGTCCGAAGACCCCCTCTACTTAATGATTATGGTGGCGAACTCGCCTTTTACTTATACTGCGTCCCCGCAGCATTCACATGTTTTGCTTACGCAAAAAAATTTTACGTCTTGTTTGGTGAGGACGGGTTCGGTACACGGTAAGGTTGACATGTAATCATTATAATCCAGCAACATATTCCTGACAAAATGTGTCTCCATCTCCTCAAGGGGAACTTTACTCGAATCGACTACTTTATGCTCTACAATTTTCCCGTCTTTATCCTCTAGAGTATAACTGTACATGCACAATTTGAGTATGTTGACTTCATGTTTCCCCTCTTGGCTTGGCTCCAGCACAGATTCACAGTCATAATAACAAACAACGTGGGGCTTCATTGTTGCATGGATGGCTGAGAATTGGTACATTTCGCCTTCTCCAGGCAAACTTATGTTTTGCAAGCCTGTACTGGACGAACACAATTTTACGTGTCCAGCTTTTTTGCTTCCGTTCATTCCTTGCATGCAAAATGACATAAATAGTAATTTTTCATTCTGTTATCTCTAAATGTACGCATAAAGGTAGTGAAACATGGAATGAGAGCTACATGATTGGCATCTAAGATTTGCACGAGATGGATAGTGCGCTCCTCACTGGCCTCTAAACTACCTCTGTATACATTGACCAGACCATGACATTCCTTCTCTTTTGTGAGCTGATACAGTCTAATGTTAACTTCACAGTCCCTTTCTATAATTGGTAAATCTTCTAAAGCCACAGGTGTGTCCAAGGCAAGTTTTGGAAAATTAAAGTAAGTATATCCGAAAGGCAGATATGTATCACACGATTGTCGTTTGAAATTTGGGAGATTTGTTTTTTTTCTCCAAGTGGAAATGGTCAATCATGCTTATCAAGACGAAATTATTGTTTCTCGATTTTATGTTGACTATATGGTGCCGGCCTGGACTGTTTTTGGGCCAAGGAACATAGTCGCCAAGACTTTTGGTTCCTTTAACCCCTGTCTATTAGAATTTGAGCTCAACACTGGATACTGTATTAATGCTCCAGCCACTACCTTCTCCCTCCTATTTTTCTAATTTATTTTGTGAATCTACCCCTAGATCCTCAAACAACTCACTTAAAATCACGTTTTTTTCAGCTGGACCGCTTTTGTGTTTAACACCCAGTCCTTGACATTTATAGATGCATCCTCCATTGTTTTTTCCCATTTTAACCTTCACGGTGCATTAGAGTCTTTGGAATGTTCCTAATTTAGATTAACGTGTTTTACTAATTCCTTACATCCCAAGGTTATCATGGACAATATGTTGACATGTTCAGTATATGGTAGAAATGTCGAGGTGACAAAATGGCGTTCCAAAATACCTGTTGATGTTTTCTTCTTAGAATTGACTGATTATAGTTCAAGTAAACGAGTGTTGTTTTCTTAGTCTTTATTCCTATCAGTTAAGTTCTTATCAGTTAAGTTCTTTTCGCAGTTAAGTTCTTTTCGCAGTTACGGTTAGAGTTCTTTTAAGTTCTTTTCGCAGTTACGGTTAGAGTAACAGCTATCAAAAATAGTCAGTAGTCAGAATATTTAGAGGCAAGATTGGAGAGTTCCTGATTCGTGTATAATATCGCACGAAGGGGTTCGCTTTGGATGCAAAACCTGGTCTGAGCTCTCAGCAACAAGCAGAGCTTATATACTAAGGATCTAGGCCAGAACACCTTGGGGTGTTTTTGGAAAGGAAAGTGGCCGCGCCTATCCTGGAAGGAAGGGACCGTTCTCCGGAGGTCATGGGACTGTGAACATGTGGCGACCAGGCCGGACAAAGACTCTATATTAGGAGTCCAATGTCGGTGCACACAATTACATATGATATTTTAGCACCTAAAGTAACAGCTGGAACTAAAGGAGGAAAATTATAGGCATAGTCATCTATGGTCGGTTCCTTGTTGGACATTCAAATCCTCATATACTACTAAGTTTATGTCGGAGCAGGCCGTGGTCAAATGATTCTATGAACATATATTGAGTATGAAAAAAACCAAGGGCTAGACCGTGGGTCGGCGCCGTCTCGACTCAAGGTGAAACTAAGGTGAAACTAAAGTTGATATCATTTGTTCAACACCACTCCCCTAACCCTAATTAATTATACAACATTAATTAATTGAAAAAGCAAACTAAATATAAACGTGGCTAATTGATTGAAAAAGCAGACTAAATATAAACGTGGCTAAAGACGTTCTTCTTGCTTCTTCTTGTTTCTTCGCCTGGGACAAGTGGGGTATTGTCCTCCGTGGAAGACAGCAGCTGTGTTTTCTTCGGTGCGTGAAGTGGAAAACGGTGCTGGGTTTTCTCGGGCTGACTGTAGTAGGCCGGGTTGGTCCGCGGACTGGCGAAGATGATTCGCGGGCTGACGGGGATGGTTAGCCGTGATTCGAGAAGTTTGCTCTCCCGTACGTGAGAAACAAGAGAAATACACTATAATTAATCACTGAATACATTAATAGTTAGTAGCAATCGTATTGTGATTTAAGGGCATTCCAGTGCGTTCCTTGTTAAAATTCTGAGCATTAATTCTCGGCAGAGTGAGGAATGTATTAATTAATACGAAAGCCATTCTACAAATGTCAGGGAGAGTAAGTAAACTCTAAATTAATTATTCAGGTGTAACGCGGGAGCGCTGGGTATAACTCCTGTACAGGTGCGGGGGAAGGATATGTTGGATTATCAGTGTTGGTACCTGTATCCACATAATACTGTTTATGAAAGCTCAAAGGTGAGTTGTGTAGTCGTGTTTTCAGTTGAAACGTTTCATGTCTGGCTACATCTCGTATATGATCACCTTTTTCTCGTAAGCTTTCTCTGAAATTTAATAAGTCTTCTCGATTAGGTACGGATATCTTTTTACTTCGTAAGCTATCCTTAACGCCGTGAAATCTTCCTTGAAGAGAGTTCAAACGGGACTCTCGTGATATAGTCGCAGTGTGTCTATTGCGATATAACCATTTGATAAGCAAAAAGGCAATGCAGAGGGAATTAATTACCACAATTATGGTTATAATAGTCTGGGCGTAGATGCCATATGTAGCTATTTGATCTAGCTGTAGTCCATGATAATTGAAGTCGATGGTAAAAGGGTCATCTAAGTTTACTTCGTTAATCAGTTCTCGAAGACTGGAATGAACTAAACTAGATTTGTTTACGTCAATGATTGGAAGGTTAGTGGGTTCGACGATGAAGGCAAATGAGTTGTTTGGCTCGGTGATTTCAATAGTTACCATCTGTTTGGCGGGCCAAAGCAAGTCGTCAGTCTGCACGTCATAAGCTAAAGGGAGTTTATGCAGTCCAACGTGGGTGTCTCTTGCCTGATGGGACGGGCAATCCATAGTTACTTTTGTGGATTCTGAAAAGTAGATTATTCTATGCTGGTCCGTCTCAACCATGAAAGTATTTGTAGAACCTGTTTTGCGGTAGTTACAGACTTGTAACATGGCAGTTACGTTTTGTTGAAAAGCTCCCATTCACAAGTAGATTTTTGTGTGTGGTAGATGGGTTCTATTTCTAACAGAATATGGTGCGTTGTTAAGATAGAATACAGATTATTTTTGTCTGTAATGAGGTAAGTATTGTTACTCCTGAGTATCACATTTCTTAATTCAGGGATGACAAGTGAAGTCTCATCTATCTTTAAGGGATGCGCTATTAAGGTAAACACTTCGTAAGAAGTCGTATACGTCAAGGGTATTACCATCAGGAATGTAAGGTGAGATACCTTCTGAATTTTCAGGATTTTACTGACGTGGTCGAGTTGATATCAAGATAATTCAAGTGGAAAGTCTAACGTTGGAAAATATTGGCGACCTTCCATAACAATATTATTTCATGATTTTAGGTCAATTAATTCGAGGGTTAAGATTCCTTCTTCTAGTAATGAAACGATAATCTCGCTTGATCTAAACGTTGATCTATTAACCAGTCAAGCTGGCTATTAGTTGATCTAAATACCATTGTATAGCGTGGTGTATGTCAGCCATTTCTACAGTATCAGCTAATTTCTCAAGTACTTTCTTAGCAGCTTCAAAAGAATCAGACACGGTTTTGGAAAGCATGTCTAAGCGTTCGTTAGTTAATTTAATTAGCCTAATGTTTTGTTGTATGTTGCGGTTTAAGGTGTCAATATTTCCTTGATTATTAGTATAAAAAATCTTAGAGACTAAGTAATTTCCTAAGAATCCTAATCCTAATCCAATAACTAATAGGTTTCGGGGTTGTCGTCTTCCTGTTAGTAAAGGTCTAACTTCGGACAGATAATTTATCAGGGATGAAGCAATAATTGGCTTAAAACTATTTTGTATATTCAGAGAAACATTCGATTGATTTTTGCTGCTAACGTTATCTCTAAGTTGAGTTATTCCTGACTTTTTCAACATGGTCCAGATTATTGTAGCTTGATCTCTAAAGGCGTAAAATTTAGTCCATAGTTCTGAACCTCGACCATTACAAAACAAGAGATCAAATATTATATGAAGAGTGCTTAGATATTCCGTTTCTAACCTGACTAAAATGAATCCATATCGATTAAGTTGATTTCTAGTTGCATCAACTAATTTAGTGTTTAAGAGAACTTTCCCTATTTGCGTAGCTGAGTCCAAATCAGACGAGTATTTTGAACAGGTTGAATTAATAAATGCTAAGTTTACTCGGGATAAAAGGAACGCAGCTGGAATATAGGCATATCCGGGCCAAGGGATGATAGGGGCCGGGGTGCTTGCTGCTGCAGATTGGGGTACATTCTCCCGAAATGCCGGTCCTGCTTGTGCCAGGGCGACAAGGGTTACGGCTCTTAGAAGTATGCCGACACATTCCATGGTAGATATTAGTGTATCTGTAACATATACATTAAAGGTTAGTTCATTACATACATTGATAACTTGTGGAGTTAGTTCAATACATTGATTGACATTTTAAGAAACAATAAATCCTAATACATAGTTGTTAGTAATTTTAACGATTCCATAAGAACAATAGGAATGGTTACTTAAAATATACAAAGAATAATAAGGTATACAAGGAAAAAGGTATGGCTGTGGCAGCGATGCAGTGCAGGGCTGATGCCTGGTAGCGTGGGTTGTGATGCTGCCGCGTTGACCTTGTCCTTGGTAGGTGTGCAGTCTGCGTAGCGGAGTTGCAGTTGCACTGAGCTGGACTGGAAGAGATGCGGTGGGCCGCAGCGCTGCCGTGCAGGAGCAGGTACACCGGGTGTGGTGACCTTTTGACCTTCTCGCGGGTGCCGGCAGGACGGTCTGGATGCTATGGCGGCTTGCAGGCTCTCCCTGGTTGGCTTCGTCGAGTACAGACCTGTTAAGGCACCAGCGTCGAGTACAGACCGCTGGTGGCTTTGTGGTCTGCTGCTGCTGGGGCAGTGCAGGTTGCGTGGAGCATTGTTGCTTCCGGGTGATGATGTAATCGGGGTGTACTATGTATGTTTTATTAGTGGCGATTTCTTGTAGCTCCCAGGCTTTTCCTTTGCTTTTGATAGCAGTAAAGGGTCCCTGTACAGGCAAGTCTAGCTTTTCTCTAGAAATCTGTCGAAGGGTGGCATAGACTCGATCTCCAACTGAGATGCATTTGGTTGTTCTTCCCACGTTGGTGTGAGTGGTGTAAGAAGATTGAGCTGCAAGAAGAGTGTCCCTGCAATGAGTTCGCACTTGTTGCAGGCGTCGCATATGTTGATGAAGATTGTCTTCACTGTATTGCAGTTTAGGAGGTGTAAAAGTAATGGTTGTTGAATCGTAAGCAAACAGGGCAAAGAATGGGGCTTCTCTTATGGTACTGTTATACGTGTTGTTAATCGTTAGCTGTAGTGTGGGTAATAACTTATCCCAGTCGTCGATTGCTAATTGCGTGGTGTAAATTCTCAATAATTTGTTTATTTCTCTGTTGATGCGTTCAGAGAGTCGTTGGGAAGCTGGATGATATGGGGCTATTTTCACTTTTTTAGTGTTGTAGTATCCCAAAAAGTTGATTAGTTTATCAGAGGTGTATTCGGGTGCGTTATCAGTTATCAAAATGCTACTCGATCCGTAATTGGAATTGACTTGTCGTAAGGCTTCTATTATGGAATCGGTGTCTATGTGTTTTAATGGAAAAAGGATCGTGTATCTGGTCGTGTAATCTCTGATTGTCAGTATATACTGATTTCCATCTTCTGTTATTCTTAGAGGACCAAGAATGTCGGATGATATGGTGTGAAAGGGTCGGATGGGAACAGGATACTTTTCTATGGGAATTGGTTTGGGCACTTTTTTTGCTTGAGTGCACAACTCACAATCATCACAAAATTGGTTTATCAGGAGTCGTTCTTGAGAATTGTAGAAGTTTCTAACAAATATTTTGAGTGTTCGTTCGGGTCCTTTGTGATCTGCAGCTGTGTCGGTGTGGACTAACTTGAACGCTTGGGGCATCAAGCTGTTGGGAAGGTACGGTACGAGGAATTCATCACTCAGAGTTCCTCTTTTTATTTTTCGTACTATGTAGAGTACTCCCTGTACGATCCTACTATTTAGCAAGATATTAGCAGAGATAGGTTTTGACGTGTTTTGGTTTTTAGAGAGAGTACTGTCCTTTCGTAATAGTCCAAAGAGTTGTCTGCACGCAGAATCTTTTCTTTGCGCAGTTTGTAGTTCCTGTTCGGTCCATGGAACTTTCTCTGGGATGTAGTCTTGTAGAGCGGCGTTGCAGCTCTCATTTCGTGCAAGTAAATCTTCGTGGAGCTTTGCAGTCAACGTGTTAGTGTCGTCATTGTCCACTGGTAATCTAGATAAGGCGTCTGCGAATATGTTTTCTTTACCTTCTATGTAATGGAGGTTAATGTCATATTCTTGGATTAGTAAGGCCCATCTTTGTAGACAATAGTCCTTTGTGGGTTTCTTTAGAGCACCCAACAATGGTTTATTGTCGTTGTACACGTGTATCATAAACAAGAGAATTATGTGTCTGAACTGCTCGAGTGCATATACAAGAGCTAAGGCCTCTTTCTTCGTAGCGGAGTAGTTTTTCTGAGCACTGTTTAATATTTTCGATACGTACGCTACGGGATGTAATTTTTCATCGTATTTTTGCATTAGTACTGCGCCTATACCGGAATTCGAGGCATCCGTGTAAAGGTGAAAGGGTAAGTCGTAATTTGGGAATTTCACTATCGGGGCTTGAGACAGTACTATTTTTAGTTTTTCGACCGCATTAGTCTGAGCAGATGTCCATTTAAAGGGGACATTTTTTCGGAGAAGTTCGTAGAGTGGTTCTGCAATTTCTGCGAATTTGGGGACAAGCATACGAAAGTAATTAACTGTTTCCAGAAAAGATTGGGTTTGTTTTTTGTTTGTCGGCATGGGCATCGTTTTAATCGCTGCTACTCGTTCGTCGGTCATTTTCATGCCTTCTTTGGTCATTTGATAACCGAGGAATTTTACCTCGTTAGCGAAGAAGGTGCATTTTTGGGTTTTGAGTTTAATACCGGCTTTGCTTAGTTTTCGTAAGACGTTCTTGATTGTTTCCATGTGTTGTTTCGCCGTTTTACTAAATAAGATGATGTCGTCCATGTACGCGAGACATTGTGGACCAAGAGTGTCATAGAGTACTTCATTAATTACGCGAGCAAAGAATCCTGGCGCACTTTGAAGCCCAAAAGGTACTCGGTTCCATTCGTATTTGCTGCTTCCTACAGTGAAAGCCGTTTTTTCGCGATCGTCTGGATGTATCTCACACTGGTGCTACGCGCTCGCGAGATCTAGCGTGCTCATGTAGATTGATTGACCCAGGGAGTTTAGTACATCAGAAATACGCGGAAGTTGAAAGGTCAAAGGTTGAGTAATATCATTTAATAGCCTGAAATCAATGACAGCTCTAATGTCTCTGTCTCCGCGCTTGACTATGATTAATGGACTGTTATAGGAAGACTTTGAACGAGAAATTGTACCTTCGTCTAGCATGGTTTTAATTTTCTTGTCTAATAATCCTTGGTAAACGTAGGGAATTCGGTACGGTGCTTTGTTCACTACGCGATCTTCTTTTAACGTCAGTTTTAACTGGTCTCCCGTGTATTTTTCTAAAGGTTCACCGGGGAGCCAACATGCGTTTCTGTGACGGTTTAATATTTCCAGCAAGGCTGTGGTCTCATTGGGGTCAATACAATTAACGTCCTCTTGCGTCAACAGTTTGTTGCTATCGTCCGCGGGTAAGTCGGGTTCTACTGACTGTGCTACGAGTACAGTTTCTTGCGTTAGATATTCAGCATTACATAGCTTAGTGCTCTTTTTTAGAAGTGCTGGTTTGTCGCTCATATTTGTGAAATTTACCTTCACACTTTTGTTCTCGGCTAGCGTTAGTGCCCCAGCTATAGTCACTTCGTTGCTGAGCTGAGTGTGATGTAGTATTACGTCTCGTCCATAAATAATTTGTCGATTTATGGGGACTGTGACTACCATCATAGTATTTCTAGGTATCGTTACGCCATTGCGTAGATGTACACTAAAATGTTTCTGAGACTGGTCTGTGGCCGTACAGCTAGGGGGAGTTGCACGTGCAGGCGCATCCTGTTTGATCAGAACT
>SDVV010020436.1:0-13322 GCA_016164225.1 Gammarus roeselii | reverse complement strand
ACTGCAGCGATCAGGGATGGTCTGGTGCGGGGAAGGGGCTATGAGGTAGACAGCTAACACTGCAGCGATCAGGGATGGTCTGGTGCGAGGAAGGGGGTACGAGTTGGACAGCTAACACTGCAGCGATCAGGGATGGTCTGGTGCGAGGAAGGGGGTACGAGATAGACAGCTAACACTGCAGCGATCAGGGATGGTCTGGTGCGGGGAAGGGGCTACAAGGTAGACAGTTAACACTGCAGCGATCAGGGATGGTCTGGTGCGAGGAAGGGGGTGCGAGTTAGACAGCTAACACTGCAGCGATCAGGGATGGTCTGGTGCGAGGAAGGGGGTGCGAGTTAGACAGCTAACGATGCAGCGATCAGGGATGGTCTGGTGCGGGGAAGGGGCTACGAGGTAGACAGCTAACACTGCAGCGATCAGGGATGGTCTGGTGCGAGGAAGGGGGTACGAGTTAGACAGCTAACACTGCAGCGATCTGGGATGGTCTGGTGCGAAGAAGAGGGTGCGAGTTAGACAGCTAACACTGCAGCGATCAGGGATGGTCTGGTGCGGGGAAGGGGCTACGAGTTAGACAGCTAACACTGCAGCGATCAAGGATAGTCTGGTGCGAGGAAGGGGGTGCGAGTTAGAAAGCTAACGCTGCAGCGATCAGGGATGGTGTGGGGTGACGAGGAGACAACGAGATAGACAAATAGCGCTTCTGAGCTTCTGAAATCATGTGATGGTTAGTGATGAAGATAACCTTATGAGTTGACCAGCCCTATAGAATAGTCAGCTGAAGTACGAGTTTTTTTTGTTGTGAAATGAGAATGGCTACATAACCATCGCCTACCATACGTTTTCTATAAAAAAATTGTTCTGAATGATAAGAGGATGGATGGTTATGTAATTTGTCGCTGACATGTTTGATGAAGCGATATTGACGCACAGAAATGAGTGTATTCTCTGTAGTCTGGAGTTGATGTAGTGCTTTGTAGGTAGTAACCTCTGAACACAAGTTTCCTTCAATAAATAACATTTTGGGAGCATTCTCCGCATGAAACAGTTTGTTTGAGGAAGTACAAACTGAGAAACATTGTTCAGAGAGTAGGTGCGTGAAGTTTGTGAAATACTGGAAAGGATTGTCCGTAGACTAGTTTATATGAGGTCGTGCAATGTGGCAGCATTCCGCGCATAGTCAGGTAGTGTTAGTGAAATACTGGGAGTATCCTCAGCAGATTAGTCCATTCAAAATCGTTGATGCTCGAGAAGTGACCAACAATGTTTCCTTCTTAATCGATTGTAATATATTATTTATAATTATTATTCATATTCTATTTGAAAAGGTGACAATTTACTGATGGTCATGCTTTGAGACCCTCGTTTCAAATGCCGAACAAAACAGGCTCATATAAATTAAATACATGGCTTTTTTACCATTTTTATTCAAATTTTCATAGAAATAACTCCAGTATTTTATTCCTATTTCGTATTAATAACTTGCAGTTTAATGATTCGATTTTTGTGTATGCATACAATATTCATTACCAAGTCGTCATATGTCAAGTAATATTACTGACAGATAACTATAACATGTTATTTCTGTACTAAAAGCTGCTCGAGGCTCTTCAATTAACAGGCCTGCACTGCATGTAATGCTCCTCAATATACTGAGGTATCGAAGAGCAATGGTCCAATCCTATTGAGGGCCTACATCAATAAATATTGAATACCTTTTGTATTAAGTGAAAAAATGTCTATTCAGAAGTTCAAATGATCATATTATTTGACTTGGGTGTAAATAAAACGCACACATACTATTTGCACTCGAAGTTTAGTTTAAAAATGCTAGTGGATTTGGTGATGATTTATTTGTTATATGAACATGATGTTTGAACAGATGTTTGAGCATTCGTTAATATTTATATGCTGTTTGAGGCTATATACCGGTAAAAATTATCACAGATAATTTTCATGTCATTTAATTTTCATAGTTAATTGAGGAGATTCTTTTTCTGCTTGACTCATAAACTTGGCACAATATAAATATGTAAATTTCTTGTGTTGTTGTTGCAGGTTGATTGAATTAGAAAGTTTAAATAATAGAGCAGTCAGGCAAGTAGGTCAAGGTTGGATTGAAGAGTCCATTTTAGATATATTTCACTGATCTAGAAATGTAAACGCTTGCGGTTGTGCGTGTCTGTTCATCTTCACATCAGTAGGTGAGCGCATCTCACCAGCGCGCGGTCTTCAAAGTTGATCCGCCCAATCAATGCCGGCAACAGCAGACATCGACGACGACCGAAACAAGGTCGTGCAAAGGAATTCATCGGAGGAGACATTTTTTAGATAAATTTACAAGAATTGCCCGAGAAGGTCTGAGTAGAAGGACGAATAGATTTCACAAATTAAGGATTTTTTTTTTATGTCCAAGTTGGGTTGGTAGTAATTTGGGTGATGTGCACAATATTACGGTGAAGGGAGGAGAACGTGAGAGCGATGTGATCTAATGTTATCGTTTTATCCTCACAACTGGAAAAGGAAATCCATTAGCCGGAGAACCATTGGCTCGTACGATTCACTGTCTCCATTCGAAGCGTTGTGGTAGTTTCAGTACGTTTTGAGGTGGCTTAGATACAAATATACTTTAATACTTTGACGAGTCATTTGCCATATTTTTATTTAGGCTTGACAATATTTTGCACCCGTTTTATCTTAAATTGAAACACGTATTATGTCGATGAAGGTAAACGCTGACCTCGCCCGAGCGGTACATGCTTCCCTCTCCCAGCAGGAAACTCTCCCTACAGGAAGCCCCCGTCCCGCCCCCAACTAGCTTCAACAAGATAAATGGAGTATATCCCACACCTCCCAATGTATGTTGTGCACACAAGTTCTGTGTCCGGCGGAATGTTGTTTGCGCGGGAAATGCTTCTGAATGTCTGATTAGATTATTGGCTTAACGAAAATTCCCAGTTCATTAGGAGCTGCAGCAGCAAGACCCAAGGCCTAACTCCCATTGTAATATATGGTGTTGATTGCGATCATATTCCATCTTTATCTAAGATGTTGTTGTTTTACGATTGATGATTTACATTTGTTTTTTGTTGTATTACGTTAGGCTATTGACTTAACAGTTTCATCGATTGTGGTACTATGGACTAGTGATTTTCATTATATTTATTGTGTTGCAATAGATCATTGATATCCATTTAGTTAACTGTGTGTGGTAAGAGACCATCGTTATCTATTTCGTTAATTGTTTCTAGATCACCTGGCCTATTGCTGTTCAGGGGACTTTCTAGACGCTTGAGATCATTGAACTTCCATACTGAATTGGTTTACCAGTGTTCTCCGAGTTCCACACTCGATCGAAGAAAAAACACATCATGAGGCGTAGGCAAAGAGGCTCGAGTTCGGTACGTCTAAAGCGCCTCCTGTGAGACGGATTTGGAAGTTTCAACCAATTGATTTACGTTTATTAAAAATTTTGTCGCCGTATTATATCTGAAAATGAAAAATTGCGTTTAATCCTGCATACAAGACTGGCTGCAGATTGCTCCCCTCTGGCCATGAGTCACAAACTGTCGGACGCACTCAAAATAAAGTCTACAGCGGGAGGTTGGGTGTTTGGCGCAGCGTAGTTTCCTGTCATGACAATGACCTCTGCAGTCACCAAGAGCGGGCACCAAGGTAGCTGGCACAGGCTTCCAAATCTGGTCACACTTCTCAAGTACTTTGTCCAATTCCCAGGAGCAGAATTTTGACGCCGTAATTGTTGCAAATACTCTGATGCACTAATTGGAACAAGTATTGTGAAGTAGTAATTGGAGCAAGCATCCTGATGCAGTACTTGGAAAGAGTTCCCAGATGCAGTAATTGGAGTTTTTCCTGATGCATTCATTTGAGCAAGTATCCTGGTGCAGTAATTGGAACAAGTATTTAAATGCAGTTGATAAAACAAGTATCCTGATGTAGGAGTCGGAACATGTACCTTGTCGCAGTAATTGGAGTAAGTATCCTGATATGGTAATTGGAGCTTATGTCCTCATACATTAATTTTAGCAAGAATCTTGATACAGTAATTAGGGCAGTCATCATGATACAGTAATTGAAGCAAGTATCCTAATACAGTTATTAGAACAAGTATCGTAATGCAGTAATTGAAGCAAGTATCATAATAAAGTAATTGGAGCAAGTAAGTATCATGATGCAGTAATTCGAGCAAGTAATCCGAAACAACAATTTGGGCTGGTACCCGGATTCAGTTATGGGAACAAGTATCCTAAAGTTGCAATTCAAACAAGTATCCTGAAGTTGCAATATGAACAAGTATCCTGGTCTAATAATAGAAGCAAGTATCCTGATGCATGAATCAGAGCAGGTATCCAGGTGTAATAATAATGACAAGTATCTTGATGCAGTAGTGGGAAAATGTATAGTGATACATTAATTTGAGCAGGTATCCTGATGCAGAGATTGGAGCAAGTATCTTGATGCAGTTATTGGAACAAATATCCAGGAGCAGTAAGAGGAACAAGTTTCCTGATGCAGTAATTGGAATAAAATTCCTAATGCAGCAATTGGAACAAGTATTTTGAAATTGTAAGTAAAGCAAGTCTCATGATGCCGTAATTAGAACTTGTATCCTGATGCTGTGATTAGAACAAGTATCCTGACGCAGTAATTGGAACAAGTTTTCTGCAGCAGCAATTTGGGCAAGTATATTGATGAAGGGGTTCGAGTAACTATCCTAATGCAGTATATGAGCAAGTATCATGATACAGTAATTGGAACCAACCGTTACTTGGTGCAGTAGGGGAGCACGTATCAAGATGCAGTAACAATAACAGGTACTATGATGCAGTAACTAGAACCAGTATCCTGAGGCAGTAATGAAAACAAGCGTCCTTGTGCGGTATGAGGAGCAAGTATCATGCCTACCCCAATTTACTGGTCCTCACTGTGTCAACCAGTTTGAAATAATTCATCGGTGTGCCCCCAGCTAAAACTTCTTATGTTGCACCAAGCGAAAATCCTGCAAGACTGAGAAATCAAATCGCACTGTTGTCTTCTTTTGCCCCTTTCTATATCAGAAATCCGGAAAACAGAAGTCAGAAATGATTGTTTTACGGGTGCGTCACGCATGTTGCACCAATCTAGCAGGCCTGCCACCACAACTCAGTATGCCTGAACTACCTATCCAACACACCTGCCGCACCAATCCAGCACGCCTGCAGCTTCAATCCAGTACGCTGGCCGCACTAATCCAGCTCGCCCGTCGCAACAATCCTGTTCACGTGACGCACCAATCCAGCACGCCTAGTGCCATTATTCAGAATGCTTGTAGCTCCAATCCAGTACGCCTGTCGTGCCAATCCAGCATGCCAGCCGCACTAATCCAGCATGTCAGCCGCTTCCATTTAACAAGCGTACAGTGTTCAGTAAATTTATTTCTTATTTCATGTATGGTTTCATAAAAGAAATGTAGAGTCATTGTAATTTAGTCTCAATGCATTCCATACAATCTAATATAGTAATACCGGCTTGAAATTAGGCGTTAACTTCTATTCAATGAAATGATGATTAGAATCTTGACCTGCAAGCCAATAAATTTCATTGTATCTGTTCAGCTGTCCTGTTTTCTCCAGTCCAAATGAACACAATTCTCTACGAATCGATAGCCCCATCCGCCCGAGGTAGCTAGGTTTCTTTTACTGCCCAGTCAAGGTAAACGACCTACAGACTTCGTCATCATCCCCTTGAGATTAGTCCACTGTGAACTTCCATCATTATCACCTAGAGCTTGCCCTGCTCATAGTGTACTGTGCACTTTTATCATCATCTCGTAGAGATTGCCCTGCTCATAGTCCACTGTGCACGTTCATCATCATTTCTTAGAGATTGATCTGCTCATAGTCCACTGAGCACTTTTATCATCATCTTATAGAGTTTGCCCTGTTCATAGTCCACCGTAAACGTTCATTATCATTTCTTGGAGATTGCCCTGCTCATAGTCCACTGTGCACTTTCATCATCATCTCGTAGAGATTGCCCTGCTCATAGTCCACTGTGCCCGTTCATCATCATTTCTTAGAGATTGCCCTGTTTATAGTCCACTGTGCACGTTCATCATCATTTGTTAGAGATTGCCCTGCTCATAGTACACTGTGCACTTTCATCATCATCTCGTAGAGATTGCCCTGCTTCTAGTCCACTGTGCACGTTCATCATCATTTCTTAGAGATTGCCCTGCTCATACTCCACTGTGCACTTTTATCATCACCTCGTAGAAATTGCCCTGCTCATAGTCCACTGTGCACTTTTATCATCATCTCGTAGAGATTGCCCTGCTCGTAGTGCACTGTGCACGTTCATCATCATCTCTTAGAGATTGCTCTGCTCATAGTCCACTGTGCACTTTTATCATCACCTCGTAGAGATTGCCCTGCTCATAGTCCCCTGTGCACATTCATCATCCTTTCTTGGAGATTGCCCTGCTTATAGTCCACTGTGAGCGTTCACCATCAGTGGTATTAAGGAAACAAAGCATCCGCAGAGGTTTGGAGCAAACATAACGTCCAGTGTGGTATATAGCAAACACAGCGTCCACAGCAGTGTGAATCAAACATAGCGTCCGTCGTGATATAGAGCAAACATAGCGTTCGTCGTGACATGGAGGAAACATAGAGTCCATCGTGATATGGAGCAAACATAGCGTCCATCGTGACATGGAGCAAAAACATAGTGATAACAGTGGAATGGATAAAAAATAGCACCCACAGTGGTGTGCAGCACACATATAGCTTTTACAGTGGTTTAGAGCCAACTTGGCGCTCACAGTGGTATGAATCAAACAGAGCGTCCACAGTGGTATGAAGCGCACATAGCGTCCACAGTGGTATGGAGCGCATATAGCGTCCACAGCGATGTAGAGCACTCATTGTGTTTTCAGTTGTATGTATCAAGCCTAGCGTTTAGAGCGGCGTGAAACAAGCATTTAGCGTTTGCAGGGGCTTGTAACAGACAAATCCTTCCCATTGGTACGAACGAAATATTGCTTGTAAAGTAGTTTGGAGGGAAAAACAGAGCGTCCAGAGTGTTATTTTCCAAATGCATCCTCCTCAGCGCTTACTTACGACGTCAGTACTAGGCCAGCTAAGCCAAGCCACAGACTGGGACGTGTTTTTGTGGTGACTTCTAAAACGCGTAGTTTAACAGTTGAATTTATCCACTCACCGGTACTGGTTTACCCGCTCTTGTCCATGAGCGGTATTGGTAGGAAATGGGGTACATATGCGGAAGATTTGTTTGTTCCTTCATAGAGGAGAGAAAAGTTTGTGCATTGATATGACATAAAGAAAACGGGGGAAATGACGCATGAAGTACGTAAATGTTTCCATACGCCTGAACAAGATGTGCTTGCTGTCGTGGTAGCGTCGGAGCTCATTCAGCAACGACTGCTTACCCTTGAAGCAGCAGTAGCGAGACACCAACATTACAACACACAAAGAGGTGGCAGCAATAGCAGCAGCATCAGCAGTAGCAGCTTGTTCAAGAGCATTTCTTTATTGGGTGACTCTCGTATACGTTAGTACAATTTGCAGCAGCATGACTTAAATTCCTCTCATTTTATAAGCGTCTCATAAATGATGTTCCACCCCTTTCTCCATCCTCCCGCTCTGCCTGGCCAATAAACATCTTATCAACGTGATGCGCTCATGCAGGCACAGGCACTTCATTCGGACGATGATACACTCTTCTGTCAGCAGTTCAATACAACAGAGAAGTACATTCCATCGCCCAACCAAAGGCGTGTCAATCGTTTTTATGATGACGGGGTTGTGAAGGTGCAGTAAGTAGGAATTGATGTTCGATATACTTTGAATTGCTTAGCACTTACTACTCCTTGAAAATAAAGAAACAAATAGCCTAGACTATTGGAAATAATAATTATTACAAACTTGAATGCACACGCCTTCGACTTTGACTGTGAAGGCAATAGTTACATTATCAGTAAATAATAAAAGGTTGAATGTATTAGATTACTACTCGGGCTTCTAGTGATTGTCATTATAGAATGGAATAATGGATTGCTATTTTTTTTCTCAAGATTTCAGAGTATATCTATTCGAATTTTGTTATTGTGTGTTCATCTCAGTCAACCAATCATCTAACTAGGGTGGAACAGTTTTTATATTTTCCAATAGCTTGTTCGTTCACCCATTTTGTCTCGGTCTCGAAGAAGTGGAGTGCCCGGTAAAATTATCACGACAGATGATAAAGGTATAACAGATACAACTAGCAAAAGAGAATTCACGACTAAAGAAATGTTAATTCCCTGAAATTGACTAGCGTAATATATCACGGTTAGCCATATTATAGGTCAAATTTTAAGAATGGTCATCAGTCTCCTATTCCTCTAGTCCTGCTGGTGGGTCAGAAATTGTTCTCGGCTGGACCGGTTCTATTGGAGGTTAACTTTGTTAAGCTCCTGGTTGCCTTGACCCAGCGTGCGGCTTTCGGTTACTGATAGCTATAGTAGACAGGCTACAGGTTATCTGAAACACTCTGAAAATCTGACAATAATATACCATTTTGGACATTGTGACAAGTAATTTTTTCAGTATATTTTGTGTACATCAATTTAACTGACCAGTATTTATGTTCAAAGAGTTTCTTTGCTGATTAAAGATATCATAGTTTCTTTAACACATATATGTCAAAGTTCTGAAGTTTTTTATTTGGTGTGGCAGCATGACCTACCCTCTGTTCAAATTTAGGGTGTCCAGCTTATATGGAACAGACCAAAAATTTTTTTTTGTGATGGAGCAGTGTTAGCGGCTGCGTTGGGAATGTTGCTTTTTATTCTTTTATAATGGGCTCGCGAGTAGGTTGCGTTTACCAGGAATCTCAAAGAAGAGTGAGATCTGCAACACAGAAAACGTCGATAGAAGTCTAGTCGATTCCAATGTTATTTTTATTGGTGGAATATAGAGCAGCAAGCAGCAGAACAGATCTTTTCGGAGGACCGTCTATCGTTGTCGGCTGAGAGGTGTCTTTAAATCACTGGTCACACGGTAAACTATAAGGTATACAACGTTTGAAAGAAGATCAATGTCCAATTAACTTCCACTTCTAGTTTGTGCGCGATTTTATTTCAATCGGAATTTTCTCCCAGCTAAGCGTTCATAGGAAATATCCTCAATACCACCTGTGATGAGCCAACAACACTTTTCATATATTTTTACCGTTACTTTGTCCGGCTTGTATAATGACGTTGCGGATTTTAGTTAACTAAAAACGCATCTAGATCAGCATTTAACTTGGCAGTGGTGGCATTGCACATCATCGAAGCCTCTGATGACTGCTCAACGTTGACGGTAGAGGCCGTCATTAGTTGTAAGCCCACATGTGCCGCTCGACGCTGACAGCAGAGGCAGCCATTAGCTGTAAGCCCACATGTGCCGCTCGACGCTGACAGCAGAGGCAGCTATTAGCTGTAAGCCCACATGTGAGCCTCGAGGGGGATATACACTGGAAACACTACTCTTTTCAATCGGTCTCTTTAATGCTTAATTTATATTGAAGTTGTTGGCATGATTATGTTCTTGATCGGATTAATTCAGTCTGGTGACAATTAGAGCATTAGTGTTGTTGTCAGTGGGTGCTGTTGCGCCAGCTGCAGTATCTAGAGACATTATTCTGTTCCATTATTAGAGAATTTGTATTGTTGTCAGTGGGCGCTGTTGCGCCAGCTGCAGTATCTAGAGAAATTATTCTGTTCCATTATTAGAGAATTTGTGTTGTCAGAGTGCGCTGTTGGGACAGATGAAGTATTTTGATACATTATTCCATCAATTTGTTCAATTTCTGCGAGGAGATTTGGAAAAACTCTCTGATAATGTATATTGTTGCATATTGTATATTGCTTAAAACTGTTGGTGAGTGGAACAGAGGTAGCGATAAATGTTATCAATCAACGACCAGATCTTGCCGATGGGGCATAAATTTGCAACAATATGTTGGCTGTGATAGCTTTGGAACTCTGTCATAACCAATGAGGGTCATCATTTCTGGACACTGGAGAATGCAAATCAGTATTGAACTATGGATGTGTTATTAGAACGTCAATCGTCGAGATAGTGATGGATCAGTGAGATACACTCCCGATACACTCCATGTCCTTCATGAACGAGAGGCACAATCAGTAATAACCTCAATAATACCCTCCTTCTGGATATTAAAGATGCCATTCATTTTCTTTCTGATTTCCCGCAGTCATGGGCAACTGTCTTCCGCAGCATCAATGGTACCACGGGACCCAGTTTTATGACTTACTAATGCCTCCGATGAATTGAAAAGGACGTTAGTTGGTGTTCATTTGATACCTCACCCTTCCATTTGGGACACTCTAATCGACCCCCAACATTTGAAAATGTCTGGGCACCGCCTGACTGGGTACCGCCTGACTGGGTACCGCCTGACTGGGTACCGCCTGACTGGGTACCGCCTGACTGGGTACTGCCTGACTGGGTACCGCCTGAAAGGGTACCGCCTGAAAGGGTACCGCCTGACTGGGTACCGCCTGACTGGGTACCGCCTGACTGGGTAACGCCTGACTGGGTACCGCCTGACTGGGTACCGCCTGACTGGGTACCGCCTGACTGGGTTCCGCCTGACTGGGTACCACCTGACTGGGTACAGCCTGACTGGGTACCGCCTTACTGGGTACCGCCTGACTGGGTACCGCCTGACTGGGTACCGCCTGACTGGGTACCGTCTGACTGGGTACCGTCTGACTGGGTACCGTCTGACTGGGTACCACCTGACTGGGTACCGCCTGAAAACTAGAGTGCTCTATGCTGTTGGCTCGCCTGGTCCATTGCTCGCCGGCTTTCTAGTGCCTGGTCCATCTCTCGACAGTTTTCTTTCGCCTCATCCATCTCTCGCAGATTTTAAATCGCCTCCTCATCTCTCGCCCCATTTCTCCCGCTTGATTAGTTTTTCGCTTGGTCTGTTGCTCGACTGTTTTCACTCGCCTGGTCCGTCTGTCACTTGTTTTAAATCTCCTGGTCATTCTATCACCGGTTTTCTTTCTCTTGGTCCGTCTTTCACCTGTTTTCTCTATCTTGGTCAGTCTCCCACTTGGTTCGTTGCTCTCCTGGTCTGGCTTACGCCTCTTTTCCTCTTTCCTAGGCCACTCTCTCTCGTCGATAATTACTCGCGTATTCTCATGTGCTTGTTTTGTTTGTGGTAGCATTGTGTAACTTGTGTAACTCTCGCCTGAGCTGCCTTAGCATAAACTCTCCAGTTCAGTCCGTCGCATCTGCCCTGCCCACTTGCCGCCTCCTCGACTCGCAGTGTTGTTGGCTCGCAGGACATCAGAGCAAGCATTTTTGCGTTGGTTGCGCTCAGGTCGAGTTGCATCAACACACGATTTTAGTGCAATTAGCAGCAATTGATTAGGAGGCAATTTATTAGGCCTTGAAAAATTACGCCTCGGCCGGCGTCGTCATAGGGGCGTCCTCATAGAGACATCCTCATAGAGAGGAGCGGCTTCGACGAATTCAGGTGGGGTTGAAGAGTTTTTGAAGTGAACCTTGCAGAGCCGATCAACAGTGATTTATATATATCGTCAATTGAACATTTATGAAGCAGTGTGACTTAGGCCCATTGATAATTCTTTTTCTAGATGGTATCGATGTGGACTCATTTGCTTGACAGTGACTCTATACGCATATGTAGTTAGATTCTTTTGCTTGACAGTGACGCTATACGCATATGGTGACTAGTAAGTTGATTTAGATTGGTGGCATGCAACCTTAGCAATAGTACCCACAACTAAAATGAGAAATAGGATTCAGCAGGCACTTTGCAATAAACGAAGATGGCTTTCGTTTACCTCTTGAAATGGAAGAAATAATCCTTATTTAGCGTCATGCATTTCAAGAATTATGTCCAAGTTTCTCTGAGCTTAGTACACATCATTGAATTTTTTTCGCGAGCAGGTCACTAATTTTCGACCTGGCTGGGTTATCTGATACGGTAATCTCGCATACTTGCACAATAGGTTCAAGACCAAGTTACAGGTTCTAGAAAGCTTCCCACTGATGTTAAAACCTGCCTTAGTGTAGGCAGAAGTTATTCTTTATTTTTGAAGTCTTAGTTGCAAAGTATAAATGATTTCGTGTGCTGTTGCTCTGTAAGACAAATTGTCAGAAAGGTTTCGCAGACAGTTTAGAAAAACCGAAAACAATTCGAGTTAACCGATGCTTTTTCGATCGCTTTATCTGGCAATCGGTACAGATGTAATCGAAGTCAAGCAGATAATATGTGTTTATCGACGACTACCTCATTATTGTGCTCCATGTAAATAAATCAATTTAATTTACAGTTGTATTTAATCGACAGCTATGCCTTGAGGTTCGTCTGACATGCGAATTACTGCGTTGTTCATTGAACGGTTTTCCTCATCACCTAGACACTGAAAGCAGCACTCATGTCGGTTCTTTTTCACCGAAACTGATTCATTTACAATCCATTCCATCACATCAAAGAACGTGGCCGGCCACTGTAGCTCTATCTTGAGGTAGCGATCTGTGCTGAGAAAACAGTAAGCAGGGCAAGGAAGCTGATCAGAATGGCAGACAAACAGTAGAGACAAAAGCGAGTTCTGGGAGAGAATGTTGGTATGTCAATAATCAGTCAGCGCCGGGCATGGAGCGAGGAGGGAGCTACGAGGTAGACAGCTGCCGCTGCAGCGATCAGGGATGGCCTGATGTGAGGAGGGGGCTACGAGGTAGACATCCAATGCTGGAGATATCCGAGATGATCTGGTGTGAGGAAGGGCTACGAGGTAGACAGCCAACGCTGGAGATATCAGAGATGGTCTGGTGTGAGGAGGGGGCTACGAGGTAGTCAGCTAACGCTGGAGATATCAGAGATGGTCTGGTGTGAGGAGGGGGCTACGAGGTAGGCAGCTAACGCTTCAGCGATCAGAGATGGTCTGGTGTGTGGAGGGGGCTACGAGGTAGACAGCCAACGCCGTAGATATCAGAGATGGTCTGGTGTGAGGAGGGGGCTACGATAGGCCTCTTAGCCCAATAGGCCTCTTAGCTTCATGTGACCACAACTGTATCCGTTTTTTGATAGAGCTCGAGTTGAAAACATCAACAAACAACGAAAAAATCCCTAACTTCAGATTGGCTAATTTTGATGGTTTAAGAGAGTCAATAACGTCAGCAAATATAACCCTCGGACAAGATGTCAACCAATCGCTTGACTATTTCTTGACTGCGCTTAAGAATATCGAACATGAGCATATTCCGGTCAAAAACAGG
>SDVV010020435.1:0-13322 GCA_016164225.1 Gammarus roeselii | reverse complement strand
TATATATATTGTTAATCCGTAATCGACATTTATTTTTAATAAATATATACGGATGTATTGTTAATACTCGGCAGGGACGAGATGACGTAAAATGGTTTGTTTTACGGATGCTCTTCAAATGTTGGTTTGGGGATTGGATCAATTTCAAGGACGATTGTCTACATTTTGAGTTCGCGGTGAATCAATTCAAGATAACGAACATTTCAGATTAACGGTTGCTAGGCGAAGAAATTATATTTCCTTTAGAAATTCCTTAAGAAATAATGTGATTGGGAGGTATGGCGTTCCTGGTAGGAATGATAGGGGAGAAAATGTCATATGTTTATTCATGGAGCAGGAGCTAGTAGCCTGTTCTAGAAGCGAGACATCCACAAGTACTCATGGGTAAGGATGACCCATGGTGAAGTGTAGATGAGAGCGGTGGTGGATTTTGTGCTGATTTTGAGGAGAGTGGTGTGGAGGCTGTTGGATTTGCGGGTATTATGAGGAGAGGGTGGAGGAGTGGCTTACCATCTGCTAGTGGAAGGAAGATTGTTAGTGAAGCATTGGTGGAAGGGAAACAAAAGAGTGGGAGGAAGAAGACAGGTTGTGAAAGCGAATGAGTTGAATGAGAAAAGCAGAGCAGAGAAGTTTCCTCGTCCGTTGAGGGAGGAATTCTACAATGTTAGAAGGCAGGACCTGCAAGATGTGGAGGAAGAATTGGGGGACGTTCAGAGATGCCTTTTTGGGATGTACGAGAAATGTGTGGGGTGTGCAACGTGTGGGCGGGTGCAGACGGGAGGTCTGCGAGTGGTGGAACGAGAAGGTCAAACCAGCGATGGTGCAGAAGAGAAGAGCTTTTTAGGAGTGGTTGCAGGTGAAGTCGGTGGTGGCCTCTGACAACTAAAAGTAGAAGAGGAAGGAGGTAAAGCGGGTGGTGAGGAGGGGAGCCCAGCGTTCGCGCTAAAATTATTCCCGCACACGCGCACTACCGCCACTCACTTCACCTCACTGTCATGGCCTGACACTGTCACAACCGCTAAAAATCTTTCATCCCACGTGCTTTCTACCTACCGATGATTCAGCACACACGCATTTTCCACCATTTCAAAATCTGCCACTGTCATTTCATCGAAACAGACGTACCAACCTAACAGTTATCACTTTAATGAATCTTCAATAAACAAACGCTAGAAAACGGCATTACGTACCCTACAAAAATACGTATGTTTGCCCCGCGGGTTAGAAATACGTACCTTTGCCCCGCGGGTTAGAAACACGAAATACGTACCTTTGCCCCGCGGTTAGGTTGGGCAGGAAAAGTTTCATTAAAGTGATAACCGGTAAAATGGTTCGACTGGACTGATTCTGACGTGGGCTGAAACAGATTTTCGCCAGAATGTCGCTGGCAGATATGACAGTGGCTGGTGTGACTGAGGAACGCTATGAATGTTCGCTGTTGAAAAATGGTACCGTAGGTAGGTAGTCGGAACAATTTGGGGCTGATAAGGCAGTTGGCGGAGATGATAGTGGTTGATCTGACGTTAGCTATAAAAGAATTTAGCGCCAGGGATAGCGACCCGTGAGGAGAACCGAAATGAACGCTGATGCTAGGTGGCGCAGACGGTTGTGCCAGAATTCTTAGGAGAACAAAAATATGTTCTGGAAAGAGGTTAAGAGGGTGAGAAATGGTGACCCGGAGAGGGGGAGGCGATGGAAGATGAAAACGGCCAGTTGTTGACAGAAAGTGGTGGTGTACAGAAATGGTGGGCCGAATATTTTTTATGAATTGTTGACTGTTGAGAATGACAGAGAGGCTGACATTGCTGCTGTGGGTGGGGGTTGGCGGATGCTGGATTTTTGGCGAGAAACTTTCTGCGGCCATTACTAGGGAATAGGTGCAGGAGGCGGTGGAGGTGATGAAAGCAGGGAAAGCCCCTGGTTTGGATGACGTAGCGACTGAGTAACGATAGAATAACCATTGTCGAGTGGTAGGTGAGGCTACTGATCATTTGTTTTGAAGCGGGCGTGGTTCCGATTGAGTGGTGAAGTGCCTGCATTGTCTCACTGTATAAGGGCAAATGAGATAAAAATGAACACTGCAATTCAGGAGGTATCAGTTTGTTGTGTGTGGCTGGTAAGCTGTATGGCAGAGTGCTGATCAAAAGAATTAAAGAATGTACGGATGCGCAACTGGTGAGGAACAATGTGGCTTAAGGAGTGGTAGAAGGTGTGCTGATCCGAATTTTGCAGTGAGACAAGTTTGTGAGAAGTACTTTGCATAGGGAGAGGATGTCTTTTGGGCCATCATGAATCTGGAAAAGGCATACGACACGATTGACATGGAACCGCTGTGGAGAGTGTTGCGGTTGTATGGAGTGGGCGGAAAGCTGTTGAAAGCGGTGCAGAGTTTCTATGCTGGCAGCTGAGCATGTTTCAGAGTGAGAAGCAAGGTGAGTGACTGGTTGACAGTGAAAGTGGGTCTGAGATAAGGCTGCCTGATGTCTCCTTGGCTGTTCAATCTCTATATGGATTGAGTGGTCAGGGAGGTGAACGCGAGTGTGCTGGATCGGGGCTTCGAGCTGTTGGAAGTAAATAGGCGGAGTTGGCAGTTGAGCCAGTTGCTCTTTGCGGATGATACAGCGCTGGTGGCGGATTCAGAGGAGAAGCTATGTGGGCTGGTGTCTGAGTTTGGCAGAGTGGGTGAGAGGAGGAAGCTGCAAGTGAACGTGGGTAAAAGTAAAGTAATGAGATGCTCGAGGACTGCTGATGCGAGAAGCATAAGTGTTCTCCTAAATAGAGAGTTGTTGGAAGAAGTTCAGTGTTTCAAGTATCTGAGCTCTCATGCGGAAAAGACTGAACTAGTGGAAACTGAGGTGGAGTCGCGAGTGAACGAGGGGCGTAATGTGTTAGGTACTGAACTGCAAGACGTCGGGGATGAAAGCAAAGAGAGAGCTGTAATACTCCGCTATTGTTCGATGATGATGTCCTTCGTCTGCATTCTCAAGACTCCAAAGTGGTCATGATGTATTACGCCGTTAGAAGTCACCATTTACACATTTCATTATATATAACGAACTGGTAGGCTAAACAAAAGAGCGCCTAGGTTAAGATGGTGTCAACATGCGGAATGCATTTCTTATTTAACATAATAATTTCGGACATTTTCCACCTATTGTGAGTCGAATGCGATTTTATGGAACGAGATTGTACATTTATATAAATGAATACACATCCTTGAATATATTCAATGCATTGCCGCGATGCTGGGGTCTGAATACACATCCTTGAATATATTCAATGCATTGCCGCGATGCTGGAGTCAAAACTTCGACCTTCGTTATTTAGCATTCGATGTTATGAATATCATCTCGTCTAAATAGTCTTCATCCACTCTAATAATCCTTAAATAATTTTGTTACAAATTATGAATAATTTAATAAAGGTATAGTTTATAGGTGGCTATAATGCATGATCCTTTATAAACATTCCCATAATATGATTGCTCGACGCCGATAAATCAAAAGAGTGCCCAAAAGCAATTTTTCTATTCAATGTTTTTTTTCTTAAATAACACCCGTATGGTACAAGCCAAAAAATTCCACTCTTAAATGCTCACAATATTATGCTTCTAGAGGATGGTTTATTTCCTTTGTTATTTCTGCCCTTCATGGACTTGGTCTTGCAAGTTTTATTATACTGAGCTAGTAGAACAATGATCGCGGCTTGTCGGCAAGCAGAAAAATAAGAGAAAGGTTCCGGAAGAGGAAACTTCTATCCACACTGTGCCCCGTCCTAACTCAAAAAGAACTCCACGGCCGACCTAAATGATATAAAAACAAGGAAAATATTTATGCTCGAACAGTTGAGGTGCAATGCCTAAAAAATGTGTAATGTTAGGTAGCAGATTTTGCTGGCGTATAAAGCGGCCGATGCCGGAGTTGGTGTTGGATTAGAGTGTTGAGACCGGACGTGGACACAACATGGTAAGAGAACAGTCGAGTTCCTCAAGGTGACCGAATTATACCAGTTGCATCAACCCTCTAGACATATGAAACAATTTATCATCATTACATATAGGATATATTTTATATTGATGTAATAATGAGTGAGCGTGGTTAGTAATGAACAATGATGACGAAGCATGTATTATCGTTCACCTTTCATGCATTGATATTTATCGTCAGAGCTCACAATAAATTGCGCCATCATGTTTTCAATTCAATTGATTTATAACCGAAGTCTGTTCGAAGAATGTATATTAAACTTTAAGGATTTATTCATCGAAGGATTCTGAAAATGCACATAATTTTCATATCTTTACCAGTAAAAAAGAAGAGCAGCATCGATCGTCTCGCAGTTAAGGAGAGCATCATCACCCGTGCTCGCAGTTAGGGAATACATCATCACTCATGCTCGCAGTCATAGGGAGCATCATCACTCGTGCTTGCAGTTAAGAGGAGCATCATCACTCGTGCTTGCAGTTAAGGGAAGCATCAACAGCCGTGCTTGCAGATAAGGGTTAAGGGCCGCAACATCACTCGTGCTCGCAGTTAAGGGAAGCATCATCACTCGTGTTCGCAGTTGAAAGAAGCTTCATCACTCGTGCTTGCAGTTAAGGGGAGCATCATCACTCATGCTCGAAGTTAAGGGAAGCATCACCGCACGTGATCGCAGTTAAGGGGAGCATCATCACTCGTGCTCGCAGTTAAGGGGAGCATCATCACTCATGCTCGCAGTCAAGAGGAGCATCATCACCCGTGCTTGCAGTTAAGGGAAGCATCATCACTCGTGCTTGCAGTTAAGGGAAGCATCACCATTCGTGCTTGCAGTTAAGGGCTTGGGGCAGCAACGTCACTTGTGCTCGCAGTTAAGGAAAGCATCACCACTCGTGCTCGCAGTTAAGGAAAGCATCATCACTCGTGCTCGCAGTTAAGGGAAACATCATCACTCGTGCTCCCAGTCAAGAGGAGCATCATCACTCGTGCTTGCAGTTAAGAGAAGCATCATCATTCGTGCTTGCAGTTAAGGGTTAAGGGTCACTCGGGCTCGCAGGTAAGGGAAGCATCATCACTCGTGCTCGCAGTTGAAAGAAGCATCATCACTCGTGCTTGCAGTTAAGGGGAGCATCATCACTGGTGCTCGCAGTTAATGGGAGCATCCTCACTCATGCTCGCAGTCAAGAGGTGCATCATCACTCGTTCTTGCAGTTAAGGGAAGCATCATCATTCGTGCTTGCAGTAAAGGGTTAAGGGCAGCATCATCACTGTGCTCGCAATGAAGGGGAGCATCATCGATCGCGTTCGCAGTTGAGGAGAGCATCATCACTCGCTTTCGCAGTTAAAGGGAGAATCATCACTCGTGCTCGCAGTAAAGGGGAACATCATCACTCGTGTTCGCAGTAAAGGGGAACATCATCACTCGTGTTCGCAGTAAAGGGGAGCGTCATCACCCTTGTTCGCAGTAAAGGGGAGCGTCATCACCCTTGTTCGCAGTTAAGGGGACAAGTTGCATCAGGTCTTCCACATCTCACTCAATAGCTCAACATCTATTAAAGGGCTCAATATCTTCAGCAGGGTAAAATGGAAGTAGCACGTTTAATCATGACCACACTGCCGTGTTTACTTGTAGCAAGCCATCCACGTAATGAAGTGCATTGTTGGGGGGCTGCGACCACATTAATCAAAAGAGTGCACAAAAGCAATTTTTCAATGCTATGGTTACTTGTTTCCAAATAACACTCGTATAGTACAAGCCAGAAAAGTCTACTCGTAAATGCTCACAATGTTTTGTTTCTAGAAGATGGTTCATTTTCTTTGTTATTATCCGCTGCCCTTCATGGACTTGGACTTGCAAGTTTGATTATACTGAGCTAGTAGCACAATGATCGCGGCAAGTCGGCAAGCAGAAAAATATAATAAAGGTTCCGGAAGAGGAAACTCCTATCCACACTATGCCCCGTCCTTACTCAAAAAGAACTCCACGGCCGACCTAAATGATCTAAAAACAAGGAAAATATTTATGCTCGAACAGTTGAGGTGCCATGCCTAAAAAATGTGTCATGTTAGGGATCAGATTTTGCTGGCGTATAAAGAGACCGATGCCGGAGTTGATGTTGGATTAGAGTGTTGAGACCGGACGTGGACACAACATGGTAAGAGAACAGTCGAGTTCCTCAAGGTGACCGAATTATACCAGTTAAATCAACCATCTAGACATATGAAACCATTTATCATCGTGACATTTAGGATATATTTTATATATAATATAATAATGAGTAAGCGTGGTTAGTAATGAACAATGATGACGAAACATATATTATCGTTCACCTTTCATGCATTGTTATTTATCGTCTTTGCTCGCAATAAATTGCGCCATCATGTTTTCAATTCTATTGATTTTTAACCGAAGTCTGTTCGAAGAATGTATATCAAATTGTGAGGATTTATTTTTCGAAGGATTCCGAAAATGCACATGATTTTCCTTTTTTTTATCAGTAAAAAAGAAGAGAAGCATCACTCGTGCTCGCAGTTAAGGGGAGCATCATCACCCGTGCTCGCAGTTAAGGGAAACATCATCACTCATGCTCGCGGTCATAGGGAGCATCATCACTCGTGCTTGCAGTTAAGAGGAGCATCATCACTCGTGCTTGCAGTTAAGGGAAGCATCATCATTCGTGCTTGCAGTTAAGGGTTAAGGGCAGCAATATCTTTCGTGCTCGCAGTTGAGGGAAGCATCATCACTCGTGTTCGCAGTTAAGGGAAGCATCACCGCTCGTGCTCGCAGTTAAGGGGAGCATAATCATTCGTGCTTGCAGTTAAGGGATTAGGGCAGCAGCATCACTCGTGCTCGCAGTTAAGGGAAGCATCATCCCCCGTGCTTGCAGTTAAGGGAAGCATCATCACTCGTGCTTGTAGTTAAGGGAAGCATAATCATTCGTGCTTGCAGTTAAGGGATTAGGGCAGTAGCATCACTCGTGCTCGCAGTTAAGGGAAGCATCATCACTCGTGCTCGCAGTTAAGGGAAACATCATCACTCGTGCTCGCAGTCAAGAGGAGCATCATCACTCGTGCTTGCAGTTAAGGGAAGCATCATTCGTGCTTGCAGTTAAGGATTAAGGGTCACTCGTGCTCGCAGTTAAAGGAAGCATCATCACTCGTGCTCGCAGTTGAATGAAGCATCATCTTTCGTGCTTGCAGTTAAGGGGAGCATCATCACTCGTGCTCGCAGTTAAGGGGAGCATCTTCACTTATGTTTGCAGTCAAGAGGAGCATCATCATTCGTGCTTGCAGTTAAGGGAAGCACCATCATTCGTGCTTGCAGTTAAGGGTTAAGGGCAGCATCATCACTGTGCTCGCAATTAATGGGAGCATCATTGCTCGCGTTCGCAGTTGAGGAGAGCATCATCACTCGTTCTCGCAGTTAAGGGGAGCATCATCACTCGTTCTCGCAGTTAAGGGGAGCATCATCACTCGTGTTCGCAGTTAAGGGGAGCATCATCACTCGTGTTCGCAGTTAAGGGGAGCATCATCACTCGCGTTCGCAGTTAAAGGGAGCGTCATCACCCTTGTTCGCAGTAAAGGGGAGCGTCATCACCCTTGTTCGCTGTTAAGGGGACAAGTTGCATCAGGTCTTCCACATCTCACTCAATAGCTCAACATCTATTAAAGGGCTCAATATCTTCAGCAGGGTAATATGAAAGTAGCACATTTAATCATGACCACACTGCCCTGTTTACTTGTAGCAAGCCATCCACGTAATGAAATGAGTTGTTGGGGGCCTTTGACCCCATTAATCAAACCTACATGTCTCTGCTCAGAAACTTGAATTGAAACCTCTCGAAAAAATTGTTTACACAGCTCAAAATAAATGTTTCGTCCCCTTTGGCTCCGTCGTTACGTTAGTGTAAAGAAAGGTCAACCATCTACTCTATTCCGAAATGGCTGCTATAACTCGCATAGAGTATGTGAAGGTATACTTCACAAACTCTTCAATACCTTTACGATCAATTTACTTCATCAGGTCGATCATTTATCGAAGCAACACTTTTAAATAATAAATTTACATGAAACCTTTAAACTCAAACTGATCACGAGTGACCAAAATCAATTTTGACTTCGTGCAATTGCGAGACGCTCCATTCAATTGCTTCTTCTATCAATGTCGAGAGGCCTGAGTCGACTACTTCTTCTGTCAAATGCGAGAAGCCTTAGTCAATTACTTTTTCTGTCAAATGCGAGAAGCCTAAGTCAACTACTTTTTCTGTCAAATGCGAGAGGCCTAAGTCAACTACTTCTTTTCTCAAATGCAAGAGGCCTAAGTCAATTATTTCTTCTGTAAAATGCGAGAGGCCTGAGTCAACTACTTCTTCTGTCAAATGCGAGAGGCCTAAGTCAACTATTTATTTTGTCAAATGCGAGAGGCCTAAGTTAACTTCTTCTTCTGCCAAATGCGAGAGGCCTAAGTCAACTACTTTTTCTGTCAATTGCGAGAGGCCTAAGTCAACTACTTCTTTTGTCCAATGCAAGAGGCCTTAGTAAACTACTTCTTCTGTCAAATGCGAGAGGCCTAAGTCAACTACTTCTGTTGTCAAATGTGAGAGGCCTAAGTCAACTACTTCTTCTGTCAAATGCCAGAGGCCTAAGTCAACTACTTCTTTTGTCCAATGCAAGAGGCCTCAGTCAACTACTTCTTCTGTCAAATGCGAGAGGCCTAAGTCAACTACCTCTTCTGTCAAATACGAGAGGCCTAAGTCAACTACCTCTTCTGTCAAGTGCGAGAGGCCTAAGTCAACTACCTCTTCTGTCAAATGCGAGAGGCCTAAGTCAACTACCTCTTCTGTCAAATGCGAGAGGCCTAAGTCAACTACCTCTTCTGTCAAGTGCGAGAGGCCTTAGTCAACGACCTTTGCTATTAAATGCGAGAGGCCTTAGTCAATTACCTCTTCTATCAATTGTGAGTGACCTTTGTCTATAACCCCTCTTATCAATTGAGATTGACATTTAACAGCTATCTCCTTCATCAAATCTGAAAGACCTTTAGTCAATTACTCTTCTATCAATTACAAGTGACCAGAGTCAATAACCTCTTCAATCAATTGCGAGGTCCTATGCCGATAAGACTATCATTTCCCTATGACCTTCGAGAAGTGGTTATCCAGACGTTTTACGTTCCCAAACAATATATTGTTTCAGCTATTGTATAGAGACTGAGCGCAGTCTTCCTCACTCTCCAGCGTGCGTCATCCTATCAAAACACATCTATAAAGGGTATTGCTACCAGTACATGAGATTATTCTTCAATCCTGACATTTGTGTTGAAACACGCTATTGTACAGACGCGGCCGTTTCCTCCTGATTAGGAGAGTTGCTAAGTGAGGCTGACACAGAGCCCTTCTCTGTGGGGGCGTCATGCAGCACCCGTGGCCGGCATCGCAGTCGGTCCTGCTAACCACACTCGGCCGCATGCTATTAAAAACAATAGTGTTTTATTATATCACAGTCGACACTTGCTTGCTACTGCTCCGGTAAACTGCTTGCTAGCCATCGGAGCTAGTGATTACTATTAACATTCCATTACTGTTACAGTATTTTCCAGTAAGCACCAGCTCACTACTAGCGCTGTTATGCTGCTTGCTGGCCAGCAGAGCTAGTGAGGGCAAACAGCCTCCCCTTGCCCAAGAAGGGGACAGTGAGAGACAAGTTGAGCCCGAGGCAGGAAGTAAGGCAGGAGAGGATCAGCAAGTCGAGGACAAACAGACGTTGAAGGACAACAAAGGTGAATCTATCACGTTTCCATCTGATATCCTGCTCCGTAGTGTTTTACCGTAGACATACAATTAAGGTGTTTTACAAATACTATCGCGTAATAGAGTATATGAAGAAATACTATCCTCGTACCAGTAAAGAATTCACTGTTTATTCACTTCCTTTATAAATGAGTAAATGCACATTGCTGTACACTTGATTTTGAAGCGTGTAAAACTCTTTTCAGTTTTAGAGAAAAAGAAACGTCCGGATGACACTTACAAAGCGACGAAGACTACAGCTTCTAATACTCTTTCCATAATTTTACATCAACACGCTAACTACAGCATTCAATTGTTCAATTCCTTCTCATGTATAAGACATGTGCTATTCTTACGGCCAGTGTTAGATGTTGTCTTATCAAAACTTACATTTCACTTGATCGGGAACATGCCAATCTAGCATACATCGACGCACAGCTACAGCAGTATTCTCTCCAGTGCCAGTGACAAGCTTGGAACTCCAAGACGCATTTCCACTCCATTACTCCAAACCAAAATGGGTGGTGTTGAAACTGCTTCGTTTCCAGTAAAGTCTTTCAATAGTTTCCCTCCTAGTGAATAGTTGGAAGAATTTCAGTTATGAAAGTTTCTCACCTCATAGGAAATTTGTTTACGTACATTTTGTCTAGCTCGTCTTCTAGCTGAATAACTAACACTACACCCCAGCGGGTCATGGTCAAGATATGTAATCACTAAAATCATTCCCAAAAGGGCTGTCCTGTCACTCCCGTTAGCAACATCAAGCGATGCAAGCATGAAAGATTCTAATACTTCCATTCTACTGGTTCTTCCTTTAGTTTGATCGTTATTGTTGAAACTAAAGGACGAATCAAAAAGGACGTGGAAAATCATTAACGACGTGGTGCGAGCTAGAACTAGGATGGTGGAGAAGTTAGAGGACTGAGTTGATTCGCGTGTTCTGAGATGGTTCAGACACATGGAGAGAGTGAATGAAGGGAGATTAGTGTAAAGAGTGTTGGAGGCAGAGGCGAGAGGATGTAGGCCTAGAGGGAGTACGATGTTTGGGTGGACTGATGGTGTGAAGCAGGCGTTAGGGAGGAGAGACTTGAGTGTGGAGGTAGCTAGATATTGTGCATCTCGTTGAAAGACAGGATGATTGTGGGCGGGGGGTGGGGAGGGGGTGATTCGCATGACGCGGCAGAAGTAAACCAGTTACTGCTGTCTGGTCCTGCTGGTGACACTAACCTCGGACCGCACTCATGACCCGGAAGGTGTGTTGCGGTGTCTCCCGGCCTGACCCTTTAGCGCAGAAGGACTAAGTTGGGTGGGTGTGAGTGTGTGAGAGGAGTGTTAGGTGCGCGTTGCTGTCGGCCACCCCTATTTCCGGGGATTCCGCCTAGTGTCTGTATCTGTCGTGAAGTTGATGGCTGATAGGTGACTATGATTTGTCCCTCATGTGACGTAGATCTTCCCTCATATTGAGTACTAGGGGAACTGCTGCTTGGTATTACAGTTTCTTCAAAATTGCCATTGCTCTTTTTCATTTATTTCATCTTATTTTTCATTTCTCTAGCAGGATTTTATTTATTTCGCAAGACTCAATCCACTTAAAACATTGTGATTTTTTTCCTCTTTGTTGTTGCAACTGAACAAATTCCCGATCTCCAATATCAATGACATCAATGGAAACTTCATGCGCAATCTCGAACATACTTTTGCGTCATACTTTTTCTTCAACATGATGTTCCCTTTGTGTTAGTATAGGTGCTTTTCTCACACTTTCCCAGCATCACTACCAATGGACGATGAAGCATCTCAAACTGTTTCTTTTTAATTGATCTTATTATCCATAAGCAATGCCGTTCTTTTTTTTTTGAGGAAAGAACGGAGGTTTTGAGGAAATCTGAGGACTGTCCTGTTAACCAAACGGCTGTCCTCTGACGGCTGTGTGATGATGAGAGCTGAGGGCTGCTCAGTTAACCAAACGGCTGTCCTCTGACGGCTGTGTGATGATGAGAGCTGAGGGCTGCTCAGTTAACCAAACGGCTGTCTTCTGACGCTTGTGTAATGATGAGAGCTGAGGGCTGCTAAGTTAACCAGACGGCTGTCTTCTGACGGTTATGTGATCATGCGAGCTGAGGGTTGCTCTTTTCACGAAACGGTTGTCTGCTGACGGTTGTGTACTAATGAGAGCTGAAGGCTGCTTAGTTAACCAAACAACTGATTCTGACGGTTGTGTGATGATGAGAGCTGAGGGTTGCTCAGTTAACAAGACGGCTGTCCTCAGACGGTTGTGTAATAATGAAAGCTGAGGGCTGCTCATTTTACCAAACGGCTGTATTCTGTCGGTTTTGTGATGATGAGGGCTGAGGGTTGCCCAGTTAGCCGCACGGCTTTTTCTCTGACGGTTGTGTAAGGATGACAGCTGAGGGTGGCCATGTTAGCCACACGGCTTTTTTCTGACAGTTGTGTAAGGATGAGAGCTGAGGGTGGCCCAGTCGGGAGCCCAGTGTTCGCGCTAAAATTATTTCCGCGCACGCGCACTATCGCCACTTCACTTCACCTCACTGTCATGGCCGGACACTGTCATAACCGCTAAAAATCTCTCATCACACGTGCTTTCGACCTAAACGATGTTTCGGCCCACTCGCATTTTCCGCCACTTCAAAATCTGCTACTGTCATATGTGCCACTGTCTTTACACCTGAACAGGTGTACCAACATATTGGTTATCACTTTAATGAAACTTCAATAAGAAAACGCTGAAAAACGGCATTACGTACCCTAGAAAAATACGTATGTTTGCCCCGCGGGTTAGAAATACGTACCTTTGCCCCGCGGGTTAGAAACACGTACCATAGGTTAAGTTAGGTTGAGTAGGAAAAGTTTCATCAAAGTGACAACCAGTAAAATGGTACGACTGGTGGCTGATTCTGAAGAGAACTAAAACAGAGTTTAGGCAGTATGACAGTGGCTGGTGTGACTAAGGAACGCTATGAATGTTCGCTGTTAAAATATGGTACCGTAGGTAGGTAGTCGGAACAACTTTTGTCTGATACGGTATTAGCGGAGATGAAAGGAGCTGATCTGACGTAAGGATGAGAGCTGAGGGTGGCCCAGTTAGCCGCACGGCTTTCTTCTGACGGTTGTGTAAGGATGAGAGCTGTGGGTGGCCCAGTTACCCGCACGGCTTTTTCCTGACGGTTGTGTAAGGATGAGAGCTGTGGGTGGCCTAGTTAGCCGCACGGCTTTTTTCTGACGGTTGTGTAAGGATGAGAGCTACAAGGGGCAGGTATCAGCCATACTACGGCAGTGAGGGTAATGAGGGCGCTTCACGCCTTCCGAGCATGCAGGGCTTCTTTCTGTACTGATCGTGTTCCAAACTCGTATCGCTTGGCTTGATAGCGAGCATAGGCCCGTATGGTGCATAGATAACTCATTCATGTGTGTCAATGATAGTTCATTTCTCACGAATCAGTTAGGCGACCCCGAAACTGAATATTTTCTCTCCCAAATTATGCATGACCTCATTTATAAATCTAATTTGAAGTTGAGCCTGACTTTACGAAATGTT
>SDVV010020434.1:0-13322 GCA_016164225.1 Gammarus roeselii | reverse complement strand
ACGAAAGTGATCCGTCAAAGTTCAATATCTAAGGTTTACCACTTTGAATTTCCGTTCTGTCGCACCCAACGCTTAGTCCCCATGTGTTGAAAGGTATTGACAAAGGCACTTGTCGGTTTTTAAACTTTATTTCTAATACATATATATGCTACGCGCCTTTCAACATGGCTTTATCGACTTCAACTCACCCGCAAGCTATTACATACTTATAAACCTATCTCACAGGAATATATATCAACTAACACGTTATTGCTTTCCGTGACTATGACAATATCTCTAGTCGGTTTAGAATACTACCCTAACCGCTTCAGGTTTTCAGTGCGTCCCGTGCAAGCTCACCGGGAGTATTTCGGGGTGCGGTGTGGCTGTAGGATGACGACCTCCTGGTCGTCCACCGTTCCTCGTTTCGAATGACCTGGGCTCCTCTGCTGTATTGGCTTTCGACGCCAAGAAGTAGCTCTTCCTAAGGTCTTATTCACTTGATGATATTGAAGATGACGACTTGGTCGAAGTTCAGTATTTATATCTAATGTCGTATCGTGATGATGCGTTAGAGTATTCTTTCTATGACGACGTAGTCTTCTTAACTATCTATTTGGAAGTAGTCTAGCTATCTTTGATGAAGTAATCTTCTTTAACAATCTATGATGAAGTAATATTTCTTTTAGTTTCGGCTTGAAGACGGGCGGCTGCTGTTACAGTTAGAGGCGACAGGTGACGACGAGATTTTAAGTTCGGTGTGGCTCTCACATGACGGGAGCCTGTTTCATCCTTCCTCTTATTCTTGTCCTCATCTTATATAGTAAGTTCGTCGCGTGACGTAGACGTCCACTACTTGCTCTGGGAAGACTGACTCATTCCAAATAACATCGCAGTTAAACAGTCACAAAGAAACACAAGATGGAGTAACGCGATGGCATAGGCCCAACTTCTTAACAGCTAATTACAATCTACTAAGTAATGCAACGCAACTCAACCTTATATTATGGTTTAACGCCTAAAGCATCGGCGGCCGAGGGCACGGGCACCTTCCCGCTCCTACGCTATCTGCATGTCCGTTGACGTCATCTCGGGCTTTCCTTAACAACAAGTTGTCTTGAAGCTTGTGCGCAGCGGATGCGACATCCTGGCCAGTGCCGCTCGTCGCAGCTGGCTACACCGAGTGCAACTGACTATAGTAATAGACACAAAGTATAATAGTATAATAGAAGAATAGTATAATAGATTGAAACATGAATATAAGGTTATATAGTCCGAAATCGTGGATAAGGTTATATAGTTTGAAATCGTGGATAACTTCATCCAGCACGCCGGGCCGGCTACAGTACGGTCATCAAAATCAGCCTAACAGGCAGTGAAATGTGAGTCAGTGGCCATCATTTATGATGAAGCAGATTCAGCATTAACGTGTACGGGCTCCTCACAATGAAAACTTGGTTTAACGATGCTTAGGACATGTGTAGTGAAGAACCAAGGTTGTAGCTACCTTTTCACATAGTCAAAGGTTTTTGTCCAATAAGTGACATTATTACCGTGACAGGTAACAAACTTATTGAATTGATGATAAATAATTACCCTGAGTGACGTGACAGGTCACACATTTGTTGTCATATAATTGCCACTATTGACGTGATAGGCTACACATTTATTCAAATGATAGTCAATGATACCACGAGTGGCGTGATAGGATTCGATAACACTGATATAAAAATAGTGATTGAGTAACTCACAAGACAACTGTGTTATTTTATCAGATTGGGTTTTGTTCAGGATAAAATTTCACGGCGCTTCCACGAACATTTCATGTACGGTTGACGAATAACAGCCAAAATGTAACTTCACTGCTGCCGTCAAAATGGTATGCAATATTTAATAGCTTCCTAAAATGACAGTCGGGATTTTAAGTTTGGGATTCGGAAGAAATAAGTTTTTTCTGAAAAACTTCTCCGACCGGCACTAGAAGTTGTCACTATACCTAGTAAAAAACAAGACATAAAGACAATCATTTTAGAAGTCGCCCATCATTACCCTATTTTTATTCAGAAACAGAATTCTAACGAATACCGTATTCCGATTGGAATTACCTCTCGACCCTAATGAAGGCGGTGAGCTACAAATTTATTGATACATAATATACACGGTAAACTCAGATGATGCCTTTACACAGTTAAATACTGTAGAACTTGAGCTATTCAAGGAACATTTGCCTTCAATAACAAATGTGGTTTGCCAAAAACAAGCTAGGAATCCGTGGATGACTCAGGGCTTATTTTTGTATATAAACAGACTCTACCGTGGATTCAGAAACATCTCGTCATGCATGAAGACGAAAATAAATATCACAAAAATACATTTACTAAACTGACTAATATGGCTTCTAAATACTATATATCAAGATCAGAAGGATATAACAATCAAGTGTGGAAAATCATTAGTAACCATCCTGGGAAAAAAAAAACTTATATTTATTGAATTATTATTGATGATGAGGTAATTACTGATCCACAAACGATTTATTATGCTGTCAATAATTACTTCAGTAGAATACCCGGTATCTTAAGTGAATTTCTTAATAGTAACCACATTTCTTCACAACTTTATGTAGAGAATGCAATCCCCGAACGGCGAATCTTGATCCATGCGGACCAGAACTAACTAAAAGCAATCAGAAAATGTTTTCAAAATCTTTGCAGCGCTTGCTGAGATTATTGTTGCTTACTGAACCAGGCTCATCAATGAGTCTCTTCTGCTGGGAATATTGTAGCTTACTGAACCATACTCATCAATAAGTCACTTCTGCTGAGATTATTGTAGCTTACTGAACCAGGCTCATCAATAAGTCACTTCTGCTGGGATTATTGTACCACACTGAATCAGGCTCATCAATAAATCCCTTCTGCTTGGATTATTGTAGCTTACTGAATCAGGCTCATCAATAATTCACTTCTGCTATGAATATTGACCGATGCACTCAAAATTGCTATAAGTAGTCCAAAGTCTGAAATTAATAGTGAAACTCGCAGTAATAATCGCCCAATATCAGTCCTGCCCATCATAAGCAAAGTTCTTAGAACGGCTTTCATACCAGATTGTATAGTCCTTGTACACCTAATATAAAATATAGACAAAATCAAAATAGCTTCCAGGCTTTTCTGAATACAGAACATTATTAAATACATTTTTTAGTGATGTTATTGATGGGTTCGATAGGGGCAACGTTTTTGCCACTTCTATGGACCAAAGAAAAGAGTTCGAGTACGTGAAAAATTAAATTTTGGAAGCAAAATTACGAAATTAGGAAGTTTGCTGGATAGAAACCCACATTCATTGCAGAACGCTCTAACGGGTTCGAGTAAACTTTCTTCTGTCAGTAAGTATATTGTAAGGATATCCCTATTTTGACGCTTCATGAATCCATGTGCAATTGAAAAGGTTGATGAATATTTTGTAACTATTATCAAGATTAGAGATAGGGCACGTATGATATTCCTGAAAAGACAGGAAAACCGTAACAGCTTATGATTGAGGTTTTCCATCATCAATAATATTAGAATAAAGGAGAATTTTACGATCATATGAATATATCGAAATAAATTACAAGGCCAACTATTATACTTGCAGCGTAATATCAGGTACAATGTATACCGTGAAGTAAAACCAGTGCACGGAGTTGCACTCGTCTTCTCTTTATTTGGTGATTGTGCACCTCAATTTTTACAATTGACAAGACGGGAAATTATGTTCTAGTGATGACCGACTGCATATAAACAAATTAAAAATATATGACTCCACTTACGTTTTCAGAGGGCGCTCATTGTTGAGGAAAATAATTGAACCCTAATATTTGCTCATGTTATCCAAATCGGTGAAGAGCCACTCCATGAGTGCGATGGATTTGAGGGCCCTCGGGTCATTCAGATGAAGAGGAAGCTAATTGGGATCACGCTGACGCTGTTAAAACTAATGAGCACGGGTAATTATATCAGGGCCGGATATCTAAAAAAATGAGCGTTGACATTAAAATGAGGAATGCGACCCTGTAGTGTAATCGGTTGTGTACAATTTGTCCCCCCCCTCTTAAATTTCAATTACAATTTAAACTATATTGTAAGTTGGATCGTATTTCCTTCATCGATCACGGCATTTTTTAGATGGATATTTAAAATGTCGATGTATTTTTTAGATTCGAAATCAAATTTATTTGTCATCAAAATAATCTTTTTCACAGCTCGATCTTTGGTATGTCGTCTCTGATATGATGATGATCATTACTTGCGTGGTTGCAATCCGCTTCCATATAATAACGAAAGGTAATTAAATAACCCCTAATTTTAGTGGTATATATTGCAGACTTATACAGATTATTTATATGTGATCAGATGGTTGCGGCGTAATCTGTAATGCTCTTAAATTTTACCAAAAAGGAACAAAAAACAACACTTGTTTCTGTAAATTCTGCTTGGCCTTAGATGGTTTCAGAACATGTTGTACGGTAAGGGCAATTTTTAGCTACCTTGTCACAGCTAATCTGTCAAGTCAAACCAGTCATTCACCTCACACATTGCTCTAACATACACACATCTGCCGCAGCACATTCCTGGTCGTGTCTTTCTTAACTTTATCTGGTAAGTTCTCCAAATCTTTAAACACCTAGTGCACGTCCTCCCCCTTCGCTTATAATGTTTCACACACTTTTGCCTCTGCCAAAACCAGATCCACACACACAACCACTCGTCCAATACAATGATCCTCACTCGGGTCACCATCCGTAACCAGATCCACACACACGACCACTCGTCCAACACAATGATCCTCCCTCGGGTCACCATCCGTAACCAGATCCACACCCACGACCACTCGTCCAACACAATGATCCTCACTCCGGTCACCATCCGTACTCAGCCCCAATCACGTCGCTGCCACGCTCAACTGAATTTCACTTCAGCGTGGAAATAATGAGTCGCTTGTGCATTTAATTGAAACTAGTAATTAGGTGGTTGCATCAATATTGAACTTGCCATGTAGGCTATGTGTGTGTTTATTCATGCGAAGGATAGGCAACATCACTGTGATTTCACCTAATAATTTTATTGTTATTTTTTCGAGTGAAACCTTGTCTCTCCTTCGCACGTGAGGAGCTATGAAATATTCAAAATAACGGCTTTAAAATATAATTTTGAATAAATCCTGACTAAAATATTCTGTCTCGAATTCATATACTGACCTAATAAGAATGATGAAGGAAACATTAATTCCGATGACGTATCAATAATAATTAAGGTAACATCCATCCGTTTGTCCCCAAATAGCACAGCCGACATACACTAGAATTTCACAATTCGGCCGATCAAGCCCTGGTGATTCATCGGGTGAATTAGCATGTCCTAAGCAAGGCCTGAGCTTTATTTTACATTTTTTCAAAATGCAGCGGAGCAAAAACGGAGTGCTGACTGAGGAATGCAGGGCAAACAAGTTGCTTACTGAGATATGCATCCACGGTTCGCTTTATTGCTCTCAGCGGTCGTTGCGGCTAAGTTAAATAAGGAGTTTGTGAATGTCTGAACCATTATTGTACGGGATCAAGTTTTTATTCAATATGCACTTGATCTTTCTTAAATAAATTCATAGTATTTGTGTATATTCATAATGAAAAGTCATATTGATAATGAAATTATTGAGTTTCAGATATCGTGATGGGATGAAACCTAATTTATACAGTTATAGACCTGGAAAGGGATCATAATAATCTCAGGAACATGTATTTGAAAAGGCAATTCATGGATCTGTTTAGTAGAATAAGAACCACACCTAACAAACCAAAAAGGAAATAAGACAAATCTTCGTTGAACCGGCTTAGCTGTTTAAGAAGCAAATCCCAATGAAGCATATCGTTTAAATATTTACCTAGTCTTCCAACTTCGTTCGTTGCTACTTCCACTTCTTTAAACTTACATTAGTAGTTAGATATTGATTTTGAAACATTGTTTCCGCAGCCTATGCAAGCTTATCGAATTGCATCAGAGTTGTTGACGCAAAGTAAATGTTGGAATATGTGTCAATTTGTAACTATGATACATCCAGGATTATGTTTTTCTGAAGGCCATGTAAATCAGTTCGTACTGCTCAGTGTAACGAAACAGCACTTAAATCAGTTCGCGCTGCTCATTATAACGAAACAGCAGTTAAATCAGTTCGTACTACACAGTGTGAAAAAGCAGCAGTTGAATCAGTTCGTACTGATCGGTGTAACGAAACAGCAGTTAAATCAGTTCGTACTGCTCATCACACAAAAACTGCAGTTGAATCACTTCGTACTGTACAGTGTAACGAAACAGAAGTTGGATCAGTTCGCACTGCTCAGTGTAACGAAACATCAGTTGAATCTGTTCGTACTGCTCAGTGTAATGAAACAGCAGTTAAATCATTTTGTACTGCTCGGTATAACAAAACAGCAATTAAATCAGTTCGTACTGCTCAGTGTAACGCAACAACAGTTAAATCAGAGTAACGAAGCAGTTGTTGAATCAGTTCGTACTGCTCGGTATAACGAAGCAGCAGTCCTTCACCGATAACGCATTCACACACAATAATGTCTACTTTATATTCCAATGCCACTTTAAACCTCACCACAACATTCATGACCAAATCACAGAATGACATTTGAAGAGTACGAGTGCTATCCATCGAATGTTGATTAGCAGCAATGAACTAATTCGTTTGATGCAATCACAAATCAGTTTAAATTTAATTATTCGAATCACTGTATATTTTCGGCGTTGTGGTGCATCTTCAGTTCCTGTGAAGGAGGAGCATATTGCTTCCTGAATCTAAAATTTTCAGCCAAATTGATCACACATTTTACCTTCACATTTCACGTACAATTGCCACGATAGTTATGTTCAAATTAAATACGTTCAAAATTGTCACATTACATATCGTAATGTTTTCATTTTTAGTGACATGAAATTTGCTAGAATATGGACGAGTCTAACATTGACGATTATATTATGCCACCAAACTTTGCCAGCGTATCAAAACTTGTAAGCGGCATCGTTTGTAATCCTTCGTGACATAAGAAGGAGCTTCGTACAGAATTGGGTATATGTTTGTGTAAATTGTTTCTGTTGTCCACATGAATGTGGAAGTAGCGAGAGAGCGTGCAATGAACAGGCGTGAGTACAGGAATGGTGGATTTCGACTCTGCTCTGATGTGCTTTCCCGCGCTTGGCATCCCGTTGTCGGGATAGCCGTGGGTGAGGGCTGGCCCGGCCAGCATGACGCGGCGGGTATAAACCAGTGATAACTGTCGGGCCCTGCTGCTGACAACGGATTCTCGGACCGCACTCGTGACCCAGAGTGTGTGTTGCGGGGGTTACCGGCCGGACCCTTTAGCACAAAAAGGCTAATTTGTGTGAGTGGGAGCGTATGAGGGTGTGAGGTGCGCCTTGCCGTGGGACACCACCCTTTCTGGCGGATGCGGCCTAGTGTCTGTATATGTATCTGTACATATACGGTAAATATGAGCTCGATGATGTATTACTCTTAATCCTTACTAACCAACGAAGGCAACGCGGAAAGTATCCAATCTACCGATTTACGCCACAATCCTCACAAAAGTTTATTAGTGATCGAGTCAGGATAAATGTGAAATACTCAATACACATCCCCACATCGTAGAGCATCTCTTTACTCGACACCCTTGATTTGAATTCCTGTGTCACCACGGGACTTGCTGTCAGAACAAAACATGTGAGCGGATCGTGATAACCCTGATCAACGGAAGTTTGTTTGAAGTGAAAATAATCCTAATATTTACGCTTAAAACAATGTGTGTTTTCTTCTGAAATAATGCTTCGATTATTTCAACGACGAGTCTGGAAGAAATGTATGTGTTTTCATAGGAAGTATTGTTGGCGACAAAAAACAAACAATACTCTGTCAGAATTTATGAAAGGATTTTAAGTATATCAACATGACATTTGAATCTCATGGTATGTCAGACAAAAATTTTGATAGGTCATTGGAGTCATCTAAATTTCCTGATTATCTGAATTTCTTGTTCAAAATTCAGCAATCTTCATCTTTCACGCTGAATTAAAAAAAAAACAAGTAACTTAGATGCGTCGAAACAAATTAAGATTTTAAACTTAGGAAGTTCATTTGGACGCAATAAATTGAAAATTAGTGCAGTTGCAAGACGCTGGTGCATGGAGCAGGAGTGTTTGGATGTCACAACATGCAAGCGAGCAGAGCTGGAAGGCCTGTGTTAGGTCCTGTTTGGAACATTATAAAAAAATTGTGAAGAAGGTTTGATTTTCAGATAGCATTTTGAAAATAGTGTAATCAGCTGTGCTTGTTGAGATGATGCTCGCATGAGAACATTTTTACATCAAAAAGCAAACACGTGCATGACCGATGAGCTAATTCATAAAAATAGCAAAGAAAACCCGTTCTTTATTCCCAGTTAAGCATATTTTTGATTCATATATCATTCATGTGCATCCAAATTTTCAAAAATAGTTATTTGAATGAACGTATATCTAATAAATGTCAATATGCTTATACTATGATTTGAGTGCACTGTGTTCAGAAGAATTTGTTTGCATATCTTTGATAGCGAATTCTCGAAAAATTCCGTTTGTTTTTGGCCCACTAAAAACAACTTAGTTTGTTTAATAAGCAACGGAACATCAAATTAAAAAACGAAATAGCGTTATTATAACATCTGGTTCGATTACGCCTGCAAACATTGTTAGACGTGGAGCTTATTAGGACGATGCTCTATATATTGCGTTGGAAGAATATCCTTCTGGTAGTCGTTTTGCAGGCTGGACTATCACGCTGGCCTTTCAAAATGGCCTGCAATATTCCAGATTCAGACTCCATCTCGTTTCTGTAAACACTTCCCCATCCAACAGGCAGGCAAGCTCAGAGTATAATGCAGCCTCGCACCATAACATTTCGACGCCTTCCTTTGGAGTTTAAAGCAGAAATTGAGTCCTCAAGAAAAACTTTGATTATCACAAAATGAAATCAGAGAATCTTTGAGAAAACATGTTCCAGTGTTTTTTGATATTATTGATGTATTTGTTTGTTATGGTTATACGTACGTACCAGAACTTGAAATATTTGTTTATCTGGACCATCTGTTATTTTTTTTTTCAAACCTTCAAGGCTATTAATTTTATTTGACAGACAATGCAAACCATTAGATGTTAAAAATTAAATTTGTTGGATAAAAATCATTGAAATTGAAATAAATAACCTTCAGAAAGTGGAAATTCCCTAATGGAATGAAGTGTGGGGTTGGATGTGATCACCCAGGCGGAGTGCCCTGCGACCACTGAAGCGTCTCCCCGGCCTCCAGACCTGCTTGAGGATGCTGAATGCGTTGCCTCTCTGTAGGGCCAAACCCATGCAACCGCTGCTGGAACCATATAAATTCTCGTGTACCTCCAGATGCCTTCACCAATCTACATCTGATCTCCTTCACAAATAGCGCAGTTGACTCGCCATAAGCCCCTGTCGTCTCCAAGGCTATTGACTCAAATAGCAACTGTCGGGTAGAAGCACCATACTTCCTGCACTTACGTGTCTTTGCCTCTGTAGCTGCAGAACCACCTGAAATTGCACAACCCATCGAATGCCATTCTACATAAGTGTCCACACAAGTACTGTCTCAGAATAAACTCTGACCTTTTTTAAAGTGGAAAACTGTGATGCTATCCGGTCTCTTGCCATCACCTCTATCCAAAACCAAAGGTTCCAGCACCGAAGGTAGTCCCGCTCTCTGCAAAGTTTTTTTGACGATGTCGTTCAGCGCGAAGGGTCTGGTAAAGTGGTGACCGGCACTGTACCTACATTATAGTCCATGCAGTCTCATCTCGTCCATTCTCTGACCACAGAGACACGGATGCTGTTGGCAGATTTTAGACCCCACCCTCAGAGCAGCGGCAATACGCAGTGTCTCTGGATCTAGTTGAGTCCCCAATGATGGCACAGGGACTGCATGAATCCAGAGACCACACTCTCTGCTCTCTGATCCGCAACAGCAAGCAAACCGTTCAGTGATACCTCTACCAAAGGCAAATCCCATGCTTTCTGCTTCCTCTTGCCCAGTCACTCCAAATTAAGGATATTACCACCTCTCTCACTCCACATCCCGGCGGCACCCTGCAGCTCCTTTATGTCAGTCACGATGTTCACATCGAAAAAAACAGCTTCGACTAAGTCACTCACGAAATGCATCGACGAGATGAAGGCTGGAAGGGCAACATCTCCTACTCTTCTGAACCTGAGGACTCCATTACTAAATGGCAAAGTGGCTTGGTTCCAAGATGTGCCATCAAGGGGAGCATTGGTCACCCTAGTGACGGCATCCCTCAACACCGAATCGAAACTTGTCAGACACTTGCCATGTTTATAGGCGGGCGATGATCTGAGCACATAATGCATTCCCAATGTGCAATTATTCACATTAGGAATGATTATCATGCACATCCATACCAAAATTAAATTAAATGATAACTTGAAGAGGAACAAAAAATAAATTCGCGTATTTTAGTGTCAAATTCTTTAGCTCCGAATGAAATTACCAAGATGTTTAGCAACCGTGGCTTATCACGGGATCCAGGAAATGACTGTAAATTATAAAATAAATTTGATTAGAAAAACTTATGAAACGCTTATAGAATATCTTTCATCCAATTTACGGTGGCCTCTTATACAATTTTATAATACTTTCCCCGAGTTTAACGTTTCATATATCAAACAATACGATCGGTAGAGAGGTCAAGTTGACGCCACGTTTCAAGTTCCAAGTGTACATTTTGAAAATGTGAAACACTTCTGAGAAAAATGAGAACAAATCCTGTTGATTTAATAACACAACATATACTCATTTCAAAACAAATCACCATCACAACTTCTCTCATCATATCTAGTGATGCGCAGGTGCTTACTACTAATATTAATGTTACGAAGGATAACTGGGATTCAGCGTGTTTCCAATATGACTTAATGATTTTATTTATCTAAGTTGTAATATGGAAATAACTACTTTCATTATTATGCAGTGCCTTCATAAGTTAAAGAAAGCTACATGGACAATCCTGCCTCACCTGCCACGTTGGGTGGTAGACCATGTGAATTTACAATGGGAAGCTAACTAACGAAACGGTGAACACAGAAGGCATGCCGCACGAACACAATACAGTGTAACGGCAGAAAAAAAATCAATGCACACCGCCAACCAGAAACTGATGATCCAAGTGAAGAAGAGAAAGTATCCATCGAACGATAGGCATAGTCGTAGAGTCGCCCAGATGATTTATCTACCAGTATCACTGGTGGCAGATGAACAATGGAGCTGAGCCATCCTGACGTTTTCGGGACGAATAAAGTTTCGTGAGCTGAACGTTTGACTTAAGATGCGTGAATCAATTCACTAGGCTAATCGAACGAGGGAATCGAACTATTAGTGAATTCGTAGGGAAGGGATTTTTTAATGAAATGGAGGGGAATTGAATTATACCAATATTTGTTACATTTTACATTGTTTTGGACAATCGCTAAATAATGCTCGAAGAACAATAAAAAAAAACTTCTTCCCTGGCCAGAGTTGACTTCCTCAGATGCCAACTCGAATTCCGTTTATTTTATTTCCATTTTCCTGAAGATACTAATGCAATATTTAATCGGAACTTCTTACTAATAACCTATTGTAATGCAACTCGCGATCCCCGTACAATTCACTTCGTTCCGTAAGTCTAATTGTCCCATAATGGCTGAAGGTAACACTATTATGGATAGTTTGAGACAGTTTGCATATTATCATTTCTTGCATTTAAATAGAATGTGAATTACGATTATTCTCACAAGGCGATTTTCATTCCTATTTTATTAATGAAGGACGACATTATTTGGATATGAAATTGACATCGCAGCAAGCCCATTGCTCCCATTGTGATGGTCTCATTACGTGGACAGATTCTAGACAGATTCTATGCGGAGCTGGATGCCTTTTTATCGAATATTCATGAGAGGCTCTTCATAGTGACTGAGGGTGTCGTATCGATAAGGTAAGACTGAATTACAAGTTTGGCCGCCTCAGACAGTGCATATTAATTACAGGACGACGTGTTCACGGTTCCAGAATCGAGGTCAAATATTCTGTTCCAGGTTGGAATGAACGGGCAAATGAATGTAATTATAATGTACGAGACGCCATGTACAATTGGAATATTGCTGCTGGGCCTTGGGGAAGTCAGCATGCGTAAGATATGTTGGTAAAAGGCAAAGTGAATACAAGCTGCCTACACATGCGATTATAACAATGTTGCGAGACGATATATGTAAAGATTTTTGATAGGAAAACGGCCACAGTTCCCGACAAGGGAAGCACTTCCACCCCCTGCAGCAGGCGTAACTAATAAGCCAAACCTTCCATGTGTGAGGGGAGCTTTTTCAGGATATTATGAAATCAACTGACACGGAAGTAAATAGAGGATTTGTACGAACCGCCCTAGCCATTGTTCCAGCTGGTACCAAAATATTCACTGAGGCGGCGGTTGTGAACATTTTTGAATGTATTAAAAAAACAAAGCCATCGAAAAAGACGACATATCAAGGGAATTGTATAAGTTGACCTACCACAGAGTGACTGAGGAGCATGCCCTCTTCCTCTTTGGGTGCATACTTGACTAGGAGCTACCATGGAAGGTAATGCAATTAATCGTGATTCCTCTTCTGAAATGGAAAACGAAAGACTCGTCCGAAATCATTACTTATCACCCCTATGTTGTTACCAGTTCAGTATCTAAGGTTGAGCAGGTTATTTTTGAAAATTGACAAACATTATTGTTTACTGCTGATAGTCATTATGAACAGGACCATGGATCGGAGAGGGCGATATTCGCATTGCAACAAATAATTGAACATTAGAGAAGCAGAAATGTAGTCTAATGCCTTCATGTGTCTTTTAGATGCGAAGAAACAATTGACAGAGTAAATCGTTGAGCTTTAGTTAATTAAGGAGCGTCTCCTAATATCGTACAAATGTTTGCACTCCGGTACAGTTAGCAGGAATTTTTTGTACAGTAGGATAGTTCGAAATCTACTATTTATTGTATTAGAAATGGAATTACTAAGGGAGGTTAACTGTTGCCATTGATGTATGATGGGTACACCGATGAATATAATTATTTTTTCCTTGAAGAAAACCATGGATGTCATGTCGTCAATTACTGTGCTAACAACCATGGATGTAATGTCGTCAATTACTCTGCTAACAACCATGGATGTCATGTCGTCAATTACTGTGC
>SDVV010020433.1:0-13322 GCA_016164225.1 Gammarus roeselii | reverse complement strand
CATTTTTACAACCATTCTCCACTCACGCTTGTTCATTGCACGCTCTCTCGCCACCTCCACATTCATGTCTCTCCTTCCCAACGCCTGCTTCAGACCATCCATCCACCCAAACTTCGGTCTACCTCTAGGCCTGCGACCACTCGCCTCCGCATTCATCACCCTCGTCACCAATCTCCCTTCATCCATCCTCTCCATGTGCCCGGACCATCTCATAGCACGCGAATCCACTCTGTTCTTCAACTTCTTCACCATCCTTGTTCTGTTTCGAACCACGTCGTTGGTGATCCGGTCTCTCAGCGTTACTCCAGCCATGCTCCTCAAACACTTCATCTCGAAAACATTCAACCTTCTTCTCACCTCTGCTCTCACCCCCCGAGCCTCAGCTCCGTAGCGTACAGTTGGGACAACAACACCCTCATACAGCCCTCTCTTTGCTTCCATCCCCAACGTCCTACAGCTCATTACACTCTTTAGTGCACCCAACACTTTACATCCCTCCTTCACTCGCGCCTTCACTCCAGTTTCCACTAGTTCGGTTATCTCCACATGGGAGCCCAGATACTTAAAACACCGAACTTCCTCCATGAGCTCTCCATTTACTCTTACCGACGTTCACTCGAAGCTTCCTCCTCTCACACACTCTACCAAACTCAGACACTAGCCTACATAGCTTCTCCTCCGAATCCGCAACCAAGGCCGTATCATCAGCAAATAGCAACTGGCTCAACTGCCAACTCCGCCCATTCGCTTCCAACAGTTCCAAGCCACGACCCAGCACACTCGCGTTCACCTCCCTGACCACTCCATCCATATAGAGATTGAACAGCCAGGAAGACATCACGCAGCCTTGTCTCAGTCGCACTTTCACTGTGAACCAATCACTCACCTCGCTCCCTACCTTGACACATGCTCGGCTGTCAGCATAGAGTCTCTGCACCGCTTTCAACAGATGTCCGCTCACTCCACACAAACGCAACACCCTCCACAGCGCTTTCCAATCAATCCTGTCGTATGCCTTCTCCAGATCCATGAAGGCCCAGAACACATCCTTTCCTTTGGCAAGGTACTTCTCACAGACCTGTCTCACTGCAAAAATCTGATCAGCAAACCCTGTACCACTCCTAAAGCCACACTGTTCCTCTCCAATTGCGCAATCCATACAGTCTAAAATCCTTTTGATTAGCACTCTCCCGTACAACTTACCAGTCACACATAACAGACTGATACCTCTCGAGTTGCAGGATAACACATTTATATAAATGGTGGTAATTACTTTCCATGTTGCCGAATAAGAATTGTTCGACAACAGCGAAAAGCTAGGTCTTAGCGGCAAACTTATATGCGGCCTTGAACATGAGGGTCCAAATAATATTCAAGTATGAGGGTCCAAATAATATTCAAGTATGCTTGGCATCCCGCTGTCGGGATGGTCGTGGGTGGGGGGGCCCGGCCATTATGACGCGGCGGGGGTAAACCAGTGAAAACTGTCGGGCCCAGCTGCTGACGACGGATCCTCGGACCGCACTAGTGACCCAGAGTGTATGTTGAGGGGGTACCGGCCGGATCCTTTAGCACAAAAGAGCTAAGTTGTGTGAGTGTGAGCGTATGAGGGTGTGAGGTGCGCCTTGCCGTCGGTCACCCCCCTTTCTGGGGGATGCGGCCTAGTGTCTGTATCTGTGTCTGTACATACAAATATGGCGTTGTGGCAACGGCAGTGAACATACTCGCTCGACGCGGCCAAAAACAATGTGCGGGCCGTGAGCATGAGTGACCAAAGAGTAGTTACATAATCAATACATATTGCCCTCCAGAGAGGGTGGGTGAACCGTCCGGTAAGCAATAAATTCTGAAAAATACCAGTATTAACAATGTGTACAATGGCTAGCACCTATGGTAACAGAGTTGTACTGCAAGTAGGATAAAGGGAATACATATTTCGTAATCCGTAATCTGAAGGTTTTGCGTGGAGTGTCGCCGCACGAGTTGGTAAGATAATGAAGTACGTACTCTATGCCACGTAGAGGAGGTGCCGGCCGCAGCGGATGAGGTGTCCGAAACGTATGAGGCGAGAAGGACTATCTACCTGGTTCCCAAGGAGACGCAAGGTTGGTTAGGCTTCTCTACTGTGAAGAGGTATTTGTGCACGAATACGTGGGGGCGACCTCCAAAACGCCTTGGATATGATGTCTTGAAGCGGTACTCCACGGGTCCAAACGAGAGACGAGGCATACTTGCGGACACCGTGAGCTTTAGCGAAGGCGTGGCCTGATTGATAAGCAAGCAGATGAAGTGCCCCACCGATGACGCCCAGAGAGGCTTGCTGGAAGTAGGATGGATGAACAAAAACTCTTTGTGCGATATACATCGTGCTATGTAGGCTTTGAGTACGGTCATAGGGCACAAGCCGTGTGCCCGGCCATCCGACAGCAGTGAGGCGATAGAGATGAGCGGTGGTGTGTGGGCAAGGGTCTGGTTTTTGTACAGGAATTTGTCGGCGGTCAGGATGAGTGCGCATGGTGGGTTCGTAGAGTAATGTAGTCCCGTGTGTGGCATGACTGCAATTTCAAAGACCCTGTTGCCTACTGCGAGTGCGACGAGAACAGAGTCTTCTGAAAGAGTGTCAAAACTGATGTCGTCTGAGTATTGAAGAGAGGAGCAGCGAGCATGTCGAGCACCGGCTCAAGCTTCCACTGCGGCACGAAACGTCGTTGTGGCGGATTCCCGTGAAACTGAGCGCGAGCCAGTTCATGAAAGATTGCCCCGCGGGTCTTGACGTCAAAGCCATGTAAGAGGGGCAAGTGTAGCACGTTCCTGTAGATCAAAACCGTACGCGGATTGAGCCGCTTCTGCTTGCCGGCGTAGTGCAGGAACGTCAAGAGGGTGTACTGGTTGATGGACTGCGCCTGCGTGGCGCGTAGCCACGTTTGGAAACAAGTCCAGACGCTTTGGTATTGGCGTTGTGTGGACTGCCTGTGCGTGTTAACCAGGGTGTCCGCCAGCGAGCTATTGAATTTGATCGTGAGCACCATTTTTTTTTAATTGAATGCGAGATAACGCGAGAAGGGTCGGTATGTTAGAGGGACCTCTCTGCCTTCGATGCGCTGGGATACGTCGAGGGCGAACGAGAGTTCGTGGAAAGACGCGATGACCGTGGGCCACCACAGTGCATTGGGGTGGTTGGGGACCACGAGGGCGCCGCTGTAGCGCTGCATCTTGAGTTTGTGGAGCACTTGCGGAATCAGGTTGTATGGAGGGAAGAGGTATATTTCCTTCCACTGATTCCAGTCGCATTGGAGAGAATCCACTAAAACGGAGCTGCAAATCGTGGGAGCTTGTGGTTCCCCGAATGCGCGAAGAGGTCGATGTGCATGGTTCCGAGCAGGGCAGAGAGGCGGGAGAAGCACCGAGGCGTCAGCGCCTATTCCGTTACCGGTAGGAGACGTGAGAGCTGATCGGGTCAAACGTTCTGCGAACCGGGAAGGTAGGTCGCGAGGAGGGAGAGGTGGTGGCGCTGGAGGATCTGTAGGAGCTGTGCTCTAAACTTCTGCAGCGCCGGGGCCTTGCTGGAGCCCAAGTGGTTCACCATGGCCACTGCCGCTCTGTTGTCGGACATCACGCGGACTTTGGTGTGGTGCCAATGAGCTCGTGCGCCCAGCGCGTGTATGATGGCCAGCGATTCCTTCACTGTAATATGGAGTTTTCGTTCCCCGGGAGACCAGCGGCCGTAAGACTGCTTGTCGCTGCCGCATACGGCACCCCACGCTCCGCCTGATGGATCCGTCCACAGGAGGTGCTCCGGGGGAGGCATTATGAAGAAGAAAGAAAGGTCTCGTCGCGCCAGTGGCGGTAGGGATTGTTGAGACGGCAGGGCTTGCGGGAGAGGCGGAGGGAGCGTGCTGCGAGCACCACCTCGGTGAAGAAGTGGCGAGGATGGCGTAAATAGGGTGTGAGGAAATTTATTATGCCGAGGAAACTCTGATGCTGTCGAGCGAGAGGATTCCGCAGGAAAGTATCTCCGTGGCCATGTCCTTGTAGCGGTCGATGTGTTGTAAGGCTGGGGCGATGGACTTGGCCGCGCTATTGATTGTTTCTTCTAAGAAGTCGATCTGCTGGGTGGGTTCTAGAACAGATGTCTCCACGTGGACGCGGAAGCCTAGTTTGAGGAGAAGGTCACAGGCCGTCTGGCTGTTGCACCGGCAGTAAAGAGCTGTCGGTGCCCAGAGTAGCCCGTCGTTGTTGTAGAAGGCCGCATCTATCCCTTGCTGGTGGAGTAAACACAGGGGCAGCTTCGCGACCGTTGTAAAGATTCTTGATCCCAGGTTGAGACCGAATGGGAGGGCCACAAAGAAAGTTGGCCTCGTAGTTTGAAGGCCAGGAACTTTTGAAACTTGGGACAGATCGGGATGTGTGGGAAGGCGTCCTTGATATCCAACTTGGTGAACCAGAGAAGGAGGTTCAGCACCGCCCGTATGCGCTGCGGGTGGGACATGCGAAACGTAAATACCGGGATGTATCTGTTGAGGACGGAGAGGTCGATCATCAGGCGATCTCCTCCCGAGGCCTTGGGGACCGTAAATATGCGAGATACAAAAGCCGGCTGTCTGGAAACCGCCTTGACTATACCATTGCGCAGAATTTAAAATACGAGGGATTCTAGAACATCCTCGTGTTGTCGGTGGGAGACCGTGTAATCGAGTGGGGTGAGTCGTGGCGTCCATTTCCAGGAGGGGCTTGTGGCGATAATGCGTTTGACCAAGGGCGTTGCCTTGGTCCAGTGCGCGAGGCGGTTCCTGAGGGTGGCCGGCAGAACGTCAGAGCTTGCCGAAGGGGGAGGCGGTCCCACTGTCTGTGGTTAGCTGTGGCTTGTGAGCAGGAGGAGGAGGGTCGTTTGTGTGCCGAGGGTCACCGACCCCCTCCGTGACTACCCCTCCTTGGAACGTACTGGGTGCGTCCCCGGGCCCCCAGGGCAGGCGGGGGGCGGGCCTGGAGCTTGTCTGAGGTGCACCGGAGCCCACCCGCCTCCCTTGGGGTTGCCTAGCTTCGTGCCATTCCGCCTCGGTTATAGAGGGGATGCTGTTGTGACAGCTTCCCGATGTTGCGGGAGTTTCCGTGGAGCAGGGGCAACGAAACCTGATGTGGAGGGGCCCATGAAGGAGAGAACCTTTGTCCTGTTACGGAAAGTGTTCAGCGCTTAGCTAGCCTGTAAGATCACCCCGTCGGTGAATAGTTGAGGTTCAAATACCGACCTTGCTAGAAGGGCGGTCCGGGCGGATTCCGGAGCGAGCCTGTCCAGCGTCTGAAGCCGGATCTGGTATCTTCACTGAGTAGCGTCGACGAGGGACCCCGACAATAGTTTGTTAGCAGAGCCTGTGGTGAACCCTGCCAGACAACGCAGTGACTGTGGGGTAACTGGCGTGCCATCGGCGAGGACGAAAGTCCGGATGCGTTCAAGAATCCCCGTCAGTGATGCGTCGATGATGTAGCCGCGCAGGTCTTGAGCCACCTCCGTGCGGAGTTGGAAGTCCTTGGTACGTGCTTCTGTGGCAATGTGCTGGACCGGGAAAGCGATCTTATCTTTTGTGGCGTCGAAGTGAGCCTTCGGGGAGAGGATCGAGCATTCGCGAACTCCATCAGTGACTTGACTACGGGGCAGTGTGCTGTGAGCGCAAATTGCGTGTTTGAACAAGCGCCAAGGTGCTTCGGTGCCGACCCGTTAGGCATGGTGGTTTTAATTTGCTCGAGGAGTTTGGGTAGTGCATTTGGGATACGTTCTAGGACGAACAGGCAGTCTTCTTTGACAGTCACCCCCCCGATGGGAGGGTTGCTCGACCGCAAAGACACTGTTGAGAAGCTGGAGAGGGAGCTTCTTTGAACATGCTGGCGGTAGAAACGGGATGAACGTGCGGACGAGAAGCTGAACCGCGGTGCTGGTTAAGTCCACCGGGGAAAAAATGAAGTTAGGGCCTCTCTCATGAACCGTGATCAGATTGTTAGGAGGCTCTGGGGTGTAGACCTCTTAGTCGCAGCTCACCAATCCCTCTGTGTACGTCGCAGTGAGGGGAAGTACATACCAACTCTCTTCCGGGGAAGTGGGAGAAGCGGGCGGCGGCATTTCGTTTATGGGGAGCTCCGCCGTCTGCCCCATCTGACATCAGCGTCCCTTTTGGCTCTCCTCACCCACCGCTTCACCTTGTTCTTTCTCTCTTTATAGCCTTCATAGGCCACCACCAACTTCTCCTGCAACCATTCCTCAAGCGCTCCTCTTTTCTGTGCCACTGCCAGTTTAACCTCCTCGTTCCACCACTCGCATTTTTTCCTTCTGCCCCTGCCCACACGGCGCGCACCACACACATTCTTCGCACATCTCAGCAACGCATCTCTTAACATCTCCCAGTTTTCCTCCCCATCTCTCAGGTCCTGTCCTCTCACGTTGTCATATTCTTTTCTCAACGCCCCCCCCTAGACATCTGTTAGGTTCACGGGCCGCACGGAGTCACGGCCCAACCAGGGGGGGTGAACACCCTTATTTACCTTCAGACTCTCCTCTTCTTTACCCTTTACTATCTCTCCTTTTCTCACTTATCCTGATTTGCTTGACTTTTTATTTACCTCATTTGCATCTTATGTTTAATTCAAATTTCATTAAACTTGTCTCAGACTTCTTAACAACTCTCCTAATAGTCGCTGCGCGCAAACACACACACACATACACACGCACGCACACACAGGCACACACACTCAAACATTCACATACCGGTTTTAACTATTCTCCTTTCGGGTGGCAAATAACAGCCAAGTTGCGCTCTTTCTTTCATGCAACCTTTTCTACGACTAGTTCTTCTTCTTCTTTCCATTCTTGCTGTTCTCGTGCGTGAAATTATCTACACCTAGTGTAGATCTCATGCATGGGATCCCCATTTTCTGTCTCTTCTTTATCTTCCCCCTCAGCAGGTGTTGGAGTGCGAAGCCCGCACCTTAAGGACTACTGCGGATCCTTGGGGCTCTGTAGCAGGGCAGTTAATGTGTTATTCCTCCTTACTGCCATCCGTGGAGTGCTGGGATCATATTGTCTCAGCACCTTAGGAGTTCATGTATATACCTCCTTTGGCACCCGTACATACCATAGACATTCGCCGCGTAAAGGACTTTGACTTTGTGCAGTAGTAAACATTAACTTGAACATTGAAAAGGAAGAAAAACAAAGACTAACTTGATGCAGCACTGTTTGCTGGTTTGACATTCGGCGCCAGAAGGACGATGACTCCAGCGCGCTAGAAAGCCTCGTCACTCTAATCTAATCTCTTCTCTTCTCTCAACGCCTGTTGGAACTCCTCAGCTCTGCTTCTCACATTCAGTTCACTTACTTCTACTACCTCTCTTTCTTCTCCCACTCTTTTGTTGCCCTTCCACTTCTGCTCCACTCTTAATCTACCATACCTTCCACCAGCAGATGGTCAGACACTCCTCCACCCTCCCCTCTCAACACCCGCACGTGCAACAGCCTCTCCACCACTCTCCTCGATATCAGTAAAAATCCATCAGCGCTCTCTCCACCACTGCACCACGGGCCATCCTTACTCATGTGTACTTGTGGATATCTCGCTTCTTGAACAAACTGTTCCCGACAACCAACTCCTGCTCCATTCATAGACTTATCAGGTTTTACCCACTGTCATTTCTACCGGGAACGCCATACCTCCTCATCACATCCTCCACCACTGCATCTACAACTCTCGCATTAAGGTCACTCAGCTTAGATTAGAGTAATTAAAACAAACGAGCACGAGTGCTCATGTCGAGTGTTTCCTTGAAAGAAGTGAAAGAAAAGTAGGGGATAGTCAACGAAATTTTAGAGTCCCGCACACAAACAGAAAAAGATGGTTGTTAGGATAGAAAGGAGAGAAACCACAACTACCATCATCGCCATACTAGTTACTACCCTACTACTACCCGAGGCATTTCAGCCCCGAAGAAAAAAGGGCGAGCGTCAGATTGAATTATTCAGGAACGAGGCGAACAAGATGAGAAGCGAAGAATTTAGGTTTCAGGTGGTCGCATCTCAGACGGTCGAGCAGAGACGGTCACGCCCAAACGCTCAGCGGACTCATACTTTTCCTCGAGCGCATGCCTGTCGGCTTGCCCCAGAGGCTGGGTCAGGCGGACTCCAACTAGGTATTGAGTGTTCTTAAAAAGGAGCATATGGGAATTAAATTTTGACATGTTGTACTCAATAACAGAACTATAGAAGAAAGATGGATACAAAGAAACCAAGTGCGTTCGAATCACGTCTTAAATTCCTGGTATTTTACTAAAATCCCCTTTTACAACTTTTGAAATTCAAATTTCGGAAAACGTGTGCACATCTTTACAGTACCTTACAAGAGCGTCCAAATGATGTATTGAGTCTTATGATTACTCCATAATTGTAAAAGTCTGAGCGGTTTCAGCAAGTCATTTCGTTGAATTCTCATGAATTTTCCATTTGAATTAAAATTTTGAAGGAAAAACGTTGCACAAGATTTCAGTACTCCAAAAGATCTTCCAAATGATGCATTATTTGTCACGATTACGTCATAACTGTAGAAGTACTGTAGATTTTTGTGTAAGCACTATATCGGGCAGTCGGCATAGAACACATAACTCTGCTTAAGAAAGCAATGGCAATGCATGAAACAAAATTGTCTCGCCAGCTTACGCTGAGTGACAAAGAAAATGGAGGTTATGCAGACCTATAACACATGATAACTAAATGCACAAATATTGATTTCACGCAGTCTGTACCACAGCGCAAGTTTCTGATGCTATGATGCGACATTCAAACAACCAAAACTGGATTTTTTTTGTCTCTCTCATAGAGTTATGGATGTTGAACATGAAATGGCGTCACAGTACTTTTCAACTATAAGGCCAGCCGTACCGATAATAGTTCTTCAAGCTACTCACCGACGATGTCGTAGTAGAGCTGATCGTCGTCCGGGTCATTGGCCTCGATGAGCTTTACGAGGTGTCCGATGGCGTCGTTCTCTAGCACGGTGACCTGCGAGCTGGGGGGCCCTTCGATGACGGGCGGGTGGGGGGAGGAGGCAGCCACGGGGACTGCGGTCACCTTCACAAGGCATCGGCTCGACTTAGAAGGACGCCCTCCGTCACGAGCCTCCACCTGGAGGAGGACGGTAGGGTGATGTTCAAGAAACGTCGACACTTCAAAAGCAGATTTTAAAAATATTCTTCAAAGTGAAATGTGGTCAATGAGAAGCCATCGAAACTTCGAATGCGGCTAGTAAAAATAGTTCTCAATTAGATATTCCCGTAAATCAAACGCAGCCAAAGAGAAGCTTATCGTGGACGACGTTAACTTGAGGAACAAAATTTCTGTGGTTTAAATTAGATTAGATTTGAGTGACGAGGCTTTCTGCTAGCGTGCTGGAGCCATCGTCTTTCTGGCGCTGAATGTCAAACCAGCAAACAGTGCTGCATCACGTTAGACTTTGTTTTTCTTCTTCTTGTAACGTTCGAGTTAGTCAAAGTCCTTTACGCGGCGAACGTCTATGGTATGTACGGAGCCACAGGAGGTACAGGATTTCCTAAGGTGCTGAGACCATATGGTCCCAGCACTCCCCGGATGGCGGTAAGGAGAAATAACACATACCTACCCTACTTCAGAGCTTTAAGGATCCGCAGTAGTCCTCAAGGTACCGGGCTACGCGTTCCAACACCTGCTGAGGGGGAAGATGAAGAAGAGACAGAAAACGGGGATCCCATGCATGAGATCTACACTAGGAGTAGGGAATTTCACGCATGAGAACAGCAAGAATGGAAAGCAGAAGAAGGAATAGTCGTATAAAAAAGTTGCATGAAAGAAAGAGCGCAACTTAGCTGCTATTTGCTACCCGAAAGGAGAATAGTTAAAACCGGTATGTGTATGTTTGAGTGTGCGTGTCTGTGTTTGCGTGCGTGTGTATGTGTGTGTTTGTGTGCAACGACTATCAGGAGAGTTGTTAAGAAGAAGTCTGTGACAAGTTAAAGGAAATTTGAACTAAACATATGATGCAAATGAGGTAAATAAAAGTTAAGCAAATAAGGATGAGGGAGAAAAGGAGAGATGGTGAAGGGTGAAGAAGTGGGGAGTGTGAAGGGAAATAAAGGTGTTCATCCCCCCCTCCCACCCGGTTAGGCCGTGACTCCGTGCGGCCCGGGAACCTAACAGATGCCTAGGAGGGGGGGGGGGGGTCTTGTGATTTAACGAATATCTTTCACTATTCATAGGATTTTTGCAATTTCACCAGGATCCTGTTGGGAATATATTTATCAGGTACAACTATTGGTGGTTGTTACTTCATATACTGTACTGTTATACTTAATATACAAATATCATATGTGACAGACAAAGGTTCGTCAAAATGTCTAGGTTGTAGACGTTTTTTCGTTGATGATGTCATTTTCCTGACCGTGAATCCCGAGCGCTGGCAGGAATGTCAAAGGTCGCTCACTGTTTTTGTGTGTGATGCAGCAGAACACTGGCATTAGCCATGAGCCCCACCATTTCTGTCTTTAATACGACAAAGCACTACCACCTACCGCGAGTTCGTAGCTATGGCTGGGGTCGAGGTTGGGAGGCGCGTAGATGGCGCCGGTGCGAGGGTGCACCTTAAACAGTGCAGACGAGTTGCTCGGCTGCAGACTGTAGATGATGTCGCTGTGTTCGCCCTCGTCGCGATCAAAGGCGAGCACCTGCAGTAGAAGGAGTACGTTGAAGGGCAAGACAAAGAGTGATCGGGGACGGGTCACCGCTTAGTATTGAGAACAGCTGAGAATTATCAAGGTGACTAGGAAACGCTCCTCTTTGATTAGAAGCTGCTAACGTCACTTGACACATGAAACTTTGAGTATAAATTTAAATACTTAGTGAACTTAGATAGCATTTGAAAGAGGTTTAACAAATATTGTTCCTGTATTGTTTCGAAGAAAACTACTCATCTGAATGTCACAATTGATTTTATATCTCAGGGTTTGTATAGTCAATACCCTTTTTGAAAAATGCATTGCTTACTGTTCATTACATTTTATCTATCAAGATATAGGTACGCATGATTCTAAGTTATTTTGAACAAGAAGCCAAGAAAAAGTGAAAGTGGGCATTTTTTGGGGGAATGGTTACTCTACTGTTAAACACAGAAAGAAATTATTAGATGAGCTACTTACTTTCAAAGTTGTGTATACCAATGTTTACAAAAAATAAAATTGATCCGTGCTAAATTAGTCTTGTCTTTGTTTTTGAAAATGTGAGATCAGAATTGGAAGATAAGTAATTGTCACGAAGGTCGAACATTAGGAGTCACGTCTTTCGTGATGAATTTGAAATTCAGAAATTACCGAACTTATTTTGTCTGGTGGTGGGAGAGGGGAACGTGTAGGTACACGATTAACCCATTAATTGCAGGGCTTTCTACCAGTTGTTGGAAAATGCAAGTTGGTAAATTTCCCCAAAAACATGGTACTTGACAACGGTTTTACGATTGAACTTACCCTAAAATTGTTGGGCATAGACTGGTCCAGGAAATAATGAAATTTTCCTTGTATCATGTGCATCAGATGTGATAAAAAGCAGGGGCCACTATTAATCAATGGACTCAAGATACTTAAGTGAGTGTCCGAATGAAATGGAATTGAGAAATAGACGAATCAAAAACTGTTTAAGTGAGCGATGTTTCCAAGCCTTATATGCTAAGGATAACTGAGTTATTGAACAATTCACTAAGATGCATGCTATTACGAATAAATCGAATCAAGCACAAGGCACATGCACAGCAAAGAACGGATCCGAAATGAGCCCAACGAGGAATTATTAAATAAGCCACACGAGCCAAGGTTTGTAGGGTGAGTGGAGGGCGCGATGCTGTAACTCGTACATTAACAAAGTAACTAAGCCGATTTTAAGATACATTTGGATACAATAATTAGGTAGGTATCAAGCGAAAGGGATTTGCCCAATACTAGTAAGGGTGAAACTACATGTCACATCGGCGACGACGCTGCATCAATGGCCACACTCAGATCAGGTTACAGAAAGTTCAACGTCATCAGAACAAACACAAAGATGGTTAAATTTAAATTTGTAAGTTGTAAATTCAATGTCACTGCACACCAGGACGGTGGAAACACGTTTTAAATCTACCGTGACTGCTCCAAACTGTTATGCTATTGTGTGGGAAAATTACCTCCTGTTTCGTGTTCAAAAATACGGACTTACCCTCAAAATCTCCTCCACACCAAATTCAGAATCCTGAAAGTCTCTGAACGCAGTATCGACAACATCGTCCGAACTGATGTAGTCAGATTCAAAATCCTCCCTCGCGGATCGTTTTGGTCGCAGTTTGTGTCTCCGCCTAAGTTTCTTCCTCCTCCTTTTCTTTTTCCGCTTCTTGGATCGGGTTTTGTGAGACCGCGGACGAAAATGTTCAGTTGGACTAGGAGGGATGACCAAGTTCTCCTCAACCTGCTCTGGGGTTGGGTACACCAACGTGGGAGCTTGAGTGGTTTGTCGTTTCCTTTCCTCCGGAACTGGGTTTAGATCACCGGAGCCGGAGCCTTCAGTTTCATCAGACTCCAAAACAAAGTTAGAGATCCTGTCCTCGGAGCTATAATCTTCCGCGCCATTTTTTGCTTCTTGGGAAGAGCTTGGCTGAGGATTAATTGTCTCCCCCTCCATTGCCATGGGCACAGGAGTGGAGGGGAAGTCCCCCACTTCCCCTTCTCGTTCCCCCCGATCTTCGGTAACCAGGATCAGCTGTTCCAACAGCAAAGTCTTCTTCACGTTCTAAAAGACCCGTGGACGAAGATGGTCGACAGGACAGGTGTTGTTTTATGTGGTTATTATTTATTTATAGGGCGAGTTAATGCAGCCAATTGGCATACAGCAGTGAGAAGATGATGGACGAAAGGAGGGATTAGGTTGGGTGTTATTGATTGATTAGGGAGTTAAGCACGTTCGTGTGGGAGTGGGAAGATTAGTGATTTTGTTTAGAAATTTAAAATATGAGTGGAAAAAAGAAGGGTTGGGAAGGAGGGGGGTGGAGGGGGGGGGGGACGGGACCAAGGAATAACCAAATTAGTAAGATGTTAGTCTCAATGTGAGGGACGGCTCGGGCCGCTAAAATTAATTATTTCCGGACCCCTGACATGTAAATTCAAACAGTAAAATCAAAACAATAAGAAAAAAATGAATCAAGCAGCAATAATAATTAGTGGAAACAGGATGTATAACAATATCAAATGCATTGAATAATACCTGTCGGCATGTTTGGAATTGTTTCATTTATGAA
>SDVV010020432.1:0-13322 GCA_016164225.1 Gammarus roeselii | reverse complement strand
AATATACTTCTATTTGTCCAATTTTATGGGGACTAATATCTTTCCCTTTACCCATCTCGACCTGGAATTGAAAAAAAACATTATTTACACCTCAAATGAAATTTACTACATGAAAATTAAACGACTACATCATAGATTCACTTAGAAAGTCATCAGAACACAAAAAACACCTTACACCGACCACAGCTGAACTAGAACTGAGCGAAACGTGGGCTGCAGCATGTGGACCACGTGATGGAATTGATCATTGCCATAGACCGACAGCTAATTATTGCCAGATATCACTAGAAACCTGCTAAAGGAGATCAAATTTACTACTGAAATACTCGTTCTGCATAAATAATACGAAATAAATCATCTATCATTACATAAATTGTGTTTATTTCACCTTCTTATGTAAAAATACCGGAAATCTCAAAAATCCATAATAATTTTTCCAGTACTGTATATCTATGATACCTTAGGTAACCGCGTGCAATTTCAATTTGCTTAATATCTATTGCATTTTTTCAATGCAAGGCAGGAGGCGTTGTATTGCATTTCAATGCAAGTCATGTTGCATATCTGCAATTTCTTCATCGTACAAGGGGTGATTTTTGGGGGTAGTGGGAGAAGACCATGTATTCAGCCAGAGGAGCTTGCTGCATTTCCGCCTTCTTATCGGCCACACCTTAATACCTAGTTAGAAGCTCGTTGTGTTCTTGCCTACTTGTGTAGGTATACAGATTTAGTATAATGGATACCATAATGTATTACATTTTTAATGTGAATTAGAACAGAGTAGAAAATTATATTTGGCTGTTTTTATATTTGTTGTTGTTGCTGTATGATTTTTCCACGATAATCATAGGATTGAATGTTCAAGAGGTATAAGTCCGTACTTCATCTATGTGGAATTTTGTCATTGAACCCTAGCAACTGTATAGTGTAGCGTTTTAGAAGACGATTTACTGGGTGGATGGGTCATGGTGTAGAGGTGGTTTCCACTCTTTGGTGACCATTTGAGTTCAACCATGTTCAACGTATTTTTGTAAGTTCTTGTGGACGTCGATTTTTAAGTTCCATGGGTTTGTTAGAGAGGTTATCCGACAAGCTGCTCATCGTTGTAGTGGTTTACTTAAGTTATCGGTGAACAGAAGCCTAGCTTTTTATGGCCACACTCTTTGAGTCATGTCAGCCCCATTCTTAGTTGTGTCCAGGATGTGACTTTGCTCGACGTTGATCAGAGATGATGGACTAAACAGATGCATGGCACGTCCGAGGTATTGTATCGTGACTGGGTGTTAACTCTAAATTTGTTATTTATCAGTGGTAGATTGCTGAGAAGTGACCTAGTAAAGCATTGTTGAGTTTGTTGTTATGACACAGTGGGCTTGGATTTTGTCCTGCTAGAGGCATAGCATAAGTTTGATCTAGGAATTTGTTATAGATTTGAACAGGTATCGTAGTATAAATAACATTATTTGCATTACCTCAGTGTTATATGTCAGATATTTTTGGTATGACTTATATGTTAGTATATGATCTTAGTCATGAACCAGATCACGTGGGATATTGAAGTAGGATTTATCATCTGGGTGTGTTAGGATAAACCGTATATAATAGTCAATCATTGTCGGTTGGGGTAGAGTAGAGAATCTTATTTAGCTATTTTATAGTTCTTGTTATATGTTTTTATTCGTGATCAGAAGAATATATCTAAATCAGGCATAAATTTGCCTAACTTTTATGGTATGTTGGGTGTAAAATACGCCTAATTGGATGTAATGATCCAAAATATTAATATGTTTTACCTCTCGACTCCGGTTCCATGTCGTCTTGGAGAGCTAATCTATCGGTTTTGTGTACAGTGTTAGTGTTAAAATCCTTCAATGATTTGATGTGCATCTCAATTATGTTATCCGCTCGTATGTCTTCACGAGATGCTTATTCCCGCAAGTCTTACTTATATAAATGTTTGTAAGACGTTTACAGTTTATTCACTTAGAAGTTATTGATTAATTAAGGCTTTGTTATGAGTTTGCCTACCAATTCAGAATATCTGACTTATTCGAGCATTCACCAGAACCACTTTAGCATTTTTTCACTACAGGTTTTTGATGACGGCCGTAAACCTAACTCATCCTAAACTAATCTAACCAAGGATTATATATTTTTCCCCGTTGTCATACTTATGTTATGTATTTCTTCATTGATTTAAGCTTTATTCATATCAAATCTATCCACTAGACTCTGTAGTTTTACCAATTTTTAACATATTGTGTGCCTACATATATATATATTTTTTTCACTTTGCTTGTTACAAGTCCAGTAATATCGACTAGCTTCAAGTAATGTCAGGTTATTGCTCGTTAGTAGACTGTAGAGTACAAAACGTTCATGTAACCATCCCGCATATGTCAGTGATGGTTACGGGTGTTAAAGCGTTAGCAAGTTTTATGTACGGTTTAACTGTTTGAATTAGATTTTTTTTGGACTGTCGGACGCGTTGTTCCTACCATTTGCGTCTATTATAGCGAATATTGAATAAATCCACTCTAACATATTTAATACAGATCTGTGATGTAAGGTCCGCAGTCAACAAGATCTAGGATATAAACCATGTCTATGGTACATAATTAGCGAAATATATATATATATCAATGTGCGACATCATGGATCAAATACCAATGAAATACAAAATGAACTTCCATACACTGCCAAACAAATAAATACCTAGGCGACTTAACATATTCTAACCAATACTCATGTATTTATATTCAAGTTTGATGCCTATGTATGATATTGATATGTATGAAACTCTCCACTTGGGCTGTATATTTAACATATCATAAGAAGTCTGAATACATTTCTCCAATTTGATCCAACAAACATTCTATTGCAGATCTTTAGATTCCAGAATTTTTATCGATATCTCTGTTACATGTTTGGATGAGACTCAGCAGGTAGGATCCAGGAGAACTATTGCACTTCAATTTGTTGCATTTTTTTAATGTGGATCAGTTATACGCGATATTAGGTTCAAAGATCTAGTCATCCATACCAATTTAACCAACATTTTTATATTTTTCCATCCAACTTCGATGATTAGGTATGATTTATTAGTCATTATTTTGTGCAATGTACATATCAAATTCTTCCACACGGCTCTATTTTCCGTGGCAATTTTTCAATGTCACACACCAGGTACACACATACACGCTTTCTACGGATATGCAGGGTCCGTCACGGTATAATGACGGTGTATACAGGGGTCAATACCGGCACAATATAGACACATACACACATTTATACGCATATACAGGGTCGGTTAACATCTGTAGCATCTGTAGCATTTTACCTAGTCGACTTAACCTACAAAAATCCATTAGAACAAAGTCCCTGGTTTATGTTGTTACCGTCCACGCATGCGGGTGGGACAAATATAGTCCACTTCTAATTATGACGGTCTTGATATTAGTGGAAGCGCAAATTTAATCTAATGATGGTAATCAAGGGTGAAATTAAACCATTTTTTTGTCTCCACTTAAATGTATATTGCCATCAACTGGTAATTGGGGAAGGGTAATATACAGGTAGTATTGCCTTTAACCAGCGTAAATGTAGGACTTGCGGTAGGATGACTGGTCATAAATGGGGAGAGAGGAACAGGTTATTCACAGGTACAGGAAGGATAAAGGTTAGGTAAAGGATGGGTAGGTAAAGAATGGGTAGGTAAAGAATGGGTAGGTAAAGAATGGGTAGGTAAAGAAGCATGAGCAGGTGACTATTCTGCAAGAGATAAATATAGAACAATCAATATGAGTCACAGTCAAACATTCCTCCTAGAGGTCCTTGGAGAACATTAAGTAAGAAATCTTATGGGGAGGAAAAATATGAAGTTAGGAAATCATGCAAAAGTGCGTATTCACAAATGAAAACAAGGGAACGGAATTAAAACTAGTAATCAAGGGATAATAGCATTGAAAGGCACTTTAATTCAGCAAAATGGGAAGTCATTCATTCAATGAAGAAAAGCAACAAAACTGTAAATCAAGGGGAACAACTAAGCAAGGTAAATAATTAGGCAAACAAGGGATGGTTCAGGTAAGACCAGATGTTGATAGCTAATGCCAGAACAAAAGTTAATTAAGTGGATCTGGCTTCACAAAAAGAAAGTGCAAAAATAATATAAAAGCTAATGCAGAGATATGAATATTCATATAAGCAAAAGAAGTTATAACATACTGACTTAAAACAAATGCTGTAGAAATTAACTGAAAGCAAAAACAACTAAGAAGCTTATGAAACTTAAGCAAACATGCTTAATAATACGTATTATTCCTATCGCTCATCACCAAAACCCCACTTACTCTAAAGAGTTCAATTGATAATGAAGAACAGATAAAAACTCACCCAGTACAGCAGCAGCCAAATTAATAACCAAGTGAAAAATTAAGATAGTGTAGGACAACTTAGATATAGCAACAGCTCATGATAATAAGTCTGAAACAAACAGAAAAACTAATGATTACATATGTTAACACACACATGAATGAAACTACACTCAGGAAAACACATGCATAGGCAAGGAACCATGTCACCAGGATAACAGACTGCTTGGGCTCACAAGTAGAATGCACCCGGTAACAATGTTACAAGGTATTTAATGTGGACCAGCTTCACGACATATCCATCCTCTCCACTTACCTCTACATTTTCATCTATCATTTTCAGTTTTGATACACACTTCCAATTTTGATCTAGCAAATTTCATTAATTTTATATGTGTTGTTTGTTATACCTTTTTCATATGATTCCGGATTTTGCATGTTATTCACGCCCATCAAAACCTAACCTAACCCAACTTTATGTATGGCATTAGTCATTGTTATATACATATGAAGCCCTCCAAGCGACTCCTAATATCACTTTAACATATATGTTATTTATTTCGTTGTCACTCTCAACCCATATATGATAGAAGAGAAGACCCATTTCAAACTGAGATGGTTTGAATGTTGAAGGTATTTCATATTATTTTTGATTTGACAAAATTTTGCATCACTTCAACACGTTATTCACACCCATCATAACCTAATCTAACTTTATGTATGGTATTCATTCATTGATATATACATATGAACCCCTCCAGACGACTCTAAATATCACTTTGACATACATGTTATTTATTTCAATGTCCCTCTCGACCCAAATTAGTTAGCAGAGAGGCCTCATTTTCAAACTTAGATGAATTGAATGCTGAAAGTAATTCAAATTTGTATCCAGTTTCATACAAACGGACACGTGGTCTCACCCCATGTTTTTCTTTTTATACTTCAATGTCTCCACTTGGCTCTACAACCATTGACGACTTGCATCTCTGATTTGCCGATTATTTCCTATAATTTTCCTATTCTTGACGATGACTTCGTTTCAAGGTCTGATCGGACTCTGATTTATATCTTATCAATCTGAAAAACATCTAGATCATTTACCTCGAGCAAGGTTTATGGCATAATTTTACGCTTTGAAACATATTCTTCTACTGACTTCGACAATTCGATGTTACCAACGACTGACACGATGTTTGCGATTTTTTTGCTTATCCTTTGAGTATAGGATAATATAATCAATACATTAAGGATTTACATAGTTTAATTAGTATTTATTGTCATTATTTTTAGACTTTACAGGCATCATCAATGACATCTATCCGTTTTTTAATTTGGAACAGCATTGTTTGTACATCCAACCATACCCATTATCTTTATATTTCAGTTTCCTCTCAAAATCTTTCATTTACTCTTTCATAGCTTTGATGCGAATTTCGAAAGTGGTTCCACAAATGTATTGCTTCTGCTTCTTGAACCTTAACCATTAAAAACTTCTCCAATTCAAATTCATTCTGAACTTTATCATTGAGAAATATTGTATACGATCCAGATTTTCTTTTGCTCATAGCTATAATTTGTTTTCCACTACATCAGCTTTATTACAGTCATGGTGATGATTTTCCCACTTAGATTTTTTCAATTTCGATATTTACTCACATACGACTGTAACGCGTCGACATCAGTTACTCTAAGCCGTCTTCCTTTTTTCCTGCATCCATATATGAATGATATCTCCCACTCTTTTGATTCTTGTTATACCCATTCTGAGATAACTGATATTCTCAATACTAGTCAATATTTGTTCGATCCCACTCATATCATCTGCGAAGATTTATTTTTCCAACATTTATAAACAAATTTTGGGATATGAATATTTATTTTTGTTAATTCTATGACGACACGTTTGTCTCCGCTTGATCTCAACGTAACACTGACTCCATTCTCGGTATGCAGCTAGCTATTATAAGTTGATTACATGTTGTTTCTCGCAAAACATTAGGCCTAACATTGCTCGCCTAGGTCCTCAACTGTGTATGTATGGATGTGTATAGGGCTGTGTACGTATGTGAATGTGTATGTTCAAACGCATGTACGTGTTACATGAGTTAAAAATGCATAACAAAAAATTTTTAATTCAAAATTTCAATAAAATATCACATTTTCGAGGGATGACAGAGCCAAGTCGGTCTATTGAAGTGATAACTTGGCTTCTTGAGTAAAATGTTAACCCTCGAAAATTTGAAATTGTATTGAAATTTTGAAATTTTATTTTTTTTGCTATACATCAAAAATGATGTACCTACATTCACTAACCCTATTAAACTATTCATGAAATAGCCTGGGTCTCAGATTACAACCAATAGCCAGCATAAAAATTAACTCTACTCAAGGTCCAATTTGACTGGATATCATAAATCAATAACAAATAATTTCGACAACCCAACACGCTAGGTTCCTAAATTCTTCCAACTTGTCTGATCTTGCTGTATGTTCATCTAGAGCAATCAAGTAACTCAGTGTTCAGAAGGTGGGAGACTAGTTGTCAAACTGTTTTAGATTATTACTCAGGGTCCAGCACCGCATCGCATCCTTCAGTGCCGCAACACTTTACAGCCTGCACACCCCATTCCCTATATAAATACCTCATCCCCTCCATTTCCGCACCCCCTTCCTTGGCCACTTGTTACGCCAAGGTGCTATAAACGATCTGCCACATCCAACAATTTTCCATTAGGGCTAACGCGGATTTCACTTGCATTGCTACCCTATTTTAATATAATTTTACTTGTACCCACATACACATGTAACTTTTCCTACAAACTATAACCACAGGCAATGGGAAAATTACTGAAAACTGTTATGGATCACCTACATACAGCTAGAATTGAATCACTTAAATGAGTTCTACATTTGTATCTTTTTATAATTGGGAGACATAGAATTTAAATTTATATTTAATAAAGCTACACAAGAAATTAAAAATACTAGGTTACATATATTTGAAGAGTTATCTTTAAAACTTGGAAAGCATATTTCTAGCAACGTCCAAGTTCATTTTCATAAATTTAACAATGCTATTTTGTTATTTCATAGCTGTAACTTCATGAATGATTCTAAAATAGAAACTGTTGGGTATGCGTTTAAATTAAAGGTTTCGTTGCTATCTAACTTTTAGCCTAATAAAAATAGATTCAGAGATGCAGTGTAGAGGTTCATGAGCGAGACAAACTTGGACAGGCAGTGTTTAACCCTTGTAGAAGATGGGCTAATGATTGTAGGTGTTGGAACATATTTTGACGATTGTCTGGATGCAAGTTTTCACCCTGCCGTGGGGAAGAGACAGATGGGTGTGTTGTCTTGTAATTGTTGAATGCTTACCAATGAATTCCATCATTTGCAGACCTTCCCTCTTGGTCTTCTCTCTCGAAACAGCTGTTGGCCATCTGCAAGTAAAAAATTTGCCTCGCAATTTTATTGATATTTATTCAGTTGAAGTTCTAGTGTTATGATCAGCCTCCCCTAGCACATATATTTGGAAACATTGCTAATCGAACATTACAAAAAAAAACTGCGTTGTGTATGCCCGAGAAACTGTAGGTCTTAGGCCTGTTAACCCTAGCTTAAGTTACACGAAGAAATCCCTTGCCTTGCATATTTTTCAGTTCCCCTCCAAAAGCAGGTGGTCCCACCATATGGATTACAGGACGTAGGAGACGCTGACGAGTGGAGGGCCATTTGGCCATCCTGTTAAACTTGACAATTCAGCATTATGTAGCAGGTATCCAATAACGTAGAAGAGTAGTGTTAGCTCAGGGGTATCGTACATTGTAAACAGAAGGATGGGAGTAGCCTGTAAATAAATTAACGGCCAAAGTTTATCAGTGTGCCAATAAGGTCAAGGTTTCAAGACACCACGCCTTTTTGGGGAGGGGTTCAAAAATAGTGTGTTTTCCTTATTGGAGGATCACTTCATACACATAAACAAAGCCCTCCCATATTATTTCCGAATGCAGATCTAAAGTGAAGATCACAACTCATTCCATTAGCTGAGGCTCCGGGTGGAGGCGAGACTGATTTAGGACAGCGACTCATACTATAATCTCATATGTATAGGCGTGTGAAATTGCCCTTCATCCTTAATATGTGTTCCCTAGGTTGTTACTTAACTGTACTTCCTCAGTATTTATATCCCGTGTTTTGTATCTCCCTTCTGGGTGGGTCTTCGCCTTTGCGTCGCCTTTGCGTCGCCTTTGCGTCGTCTTTGCGTCGCTTACGCTTAAGCTCTACGCCTTACACATACTACATTTATTTTTGCTGTTCATTTACACTTCTGTTCCGTAGTGTTTGTTATATTACAATCAATGTTCAGTGCTATAGAGCGAGTTCAACTGTTGACATGTTACTTGTTATAATTTAAAATAATATTAGGAAAACCACTGTTTAATCATTTGTACCTTGCATTTATACCTGATTACAACAATATAAATTTAAGTACACAACATTGGTGTTCAGCGGTGAGGGATATTAAAGCAAACAAAAATTAAATTGATCACTTATTTAAAACAAATTAAAATCATCACTTTAAAACAAAATGCTTTAGGTCCCCTTACACACGCCCCCATCGAGACACTCGACCAGTGCCACGCCCTCTCGTGACCATATGCAACCAAAAGAAAAAGACAACAATGAGGGAAGAACGGGAGACCACTACCTGCGGTCCTCAACCATCACCGCGGGCGGTAGCGAAGGGTCGACCAAAGACACGTGCCATGCCTGCCCGAAGTCTGACAGCGCATTCGGGCAACCACGAACGCACAGGGATGACAGTCCGTCAATTTCGGCAGGCCGAAAGGACAGCCGCGTCCGAGGACAAACTCCATAGGCCAAGATGGATTGAAAATAAATAAACGGACACGAACAGCTGGCTGACAGGATTCCACGTGACGCATAGAGAATCACGGGGCCCCTTCAAATCACTATGTAACATCTTGAGAAAAACAAAAATGAAGAACTGTAAGTAATCTCACTAATTCTAAGAAGTGAAACAAGAAGCCCATCAAATCAAGTGTGATATATCGCGATAGGCCGTTCTCCCGTAGGAAATGAAATTAGAGAGTTCGTAAAAATAAAAGCAATTACAGTTCCCCACAAAAATTTTCAATATATTTGCTCTCGAATTCATCAGCAAATGAGTCCAAAATTAGTTTTGAAGTGAATTTAAATAGGTGCGCGTAAATCATTCGACCTGCTGTTCCAGCAATATTCATCTGAATTGTAGTCATGTAAATAATTCAAGAAAAAATGGATCGCGGTGGCGGAAAATGAATCCTGAAATGCATAGGAAAATATATTTATTGTATATAAATGAAAAAATGTCAGAAAATTAAGTTAAAAAAAAACATGGAAATATATGTAGGTAGATAATAAAATAGATAGCTTGTAGTTCACCGGTGTAGTATATAAGTTTTCTTTTTGTAGTATATAAGCAATTTTTGTGTTAATTGAACGTAGACAGCTGGTGATAAAAATCTTAATTTAATCGATCACTGAAAAAAAATTAGTCATTGTCCCTTTGTGTAGAAAAGTTCAGATAGTCTTGCGTTCCCGTTTTAAGTTTCATACAAAATTTCTATGACCAATTGGTTAGGAGACACGTTTAAATATCCGATTTACGGGGATAAATTTCCAATAATTCATGTTAAAGTCAATTTCGTGTGTGATCAATAGAGTGTTGTGTAGCCGCCTTCAGGTCTGCGTAGAAATGCGGTATTCAATTTCAGAAAAATATAGTCCTATTGTCGAGATAGTATTTTTCAAGTGTGAAAACCACTGTTCGTAATGTTAAGAACTGTCCGTTGTAGGACGAGTTAGACGCAAAGGCAAGTGATGTGCAAGTTGGACCTATGCGATATGGGAGTGTAAAACGAGCGAACTCGTAAATAAAGGAATGATTCAAAAAAACGTCACCAAACCAACTCAAACCTATGACAAAGCAAATCATCCGATGGCTCGGTAAATAAAGGGAGACAAAGGCAAGTCGTTTCTAGCCGACAATCACTGACTCAGGTCAGAAGCGGAAAGTTATAAGGATGAACCCTCTTAGTTTTTTCATATTAAAAAACGAGCAAGCAATCCTTTTCTGGAGAATCAAGGACTGACATACGAACAGGCAAGGCCAACCCGGGTATGATTGAGTCCACACGGGACGCCTCATACGCATTTTTAACATCGGAATTTATAATGTTAGCTTTGTCATGGTAAGTGTACGGACAAATGCTTTGAAAAACAGGCAAACGGCAGCCCACTTCAACCCCCGGGTGACATAGCGTGGTATTACTAGAGAGTAAAACAGAGCATCATGAATTTCAAAACCGGTAACCCCAATTTACCGACCAAGCAGAAGAAAATAACGCAAATCCTGCGTTTAAAACGCGTTAACCAGAAAAAATACATTAACAAAAAATAACACATCATGACCACATTTTGAATGATTGTCTTTTGACCAAACGTGAAATGCAGTGTGTCCGATATAAATATTAGTGATGCGTATCCAAGTCCAGTTTATTGAATTCATTAAGAGAAGAGGTGAAAATATGTAATTAATAAAATGTGTGAGGGGTCAACCTGTCACCTGCGTGTGATATTTACTATGTCCATAATAATGTGTAAGGTAATTAGTCTATAAGTCATGTCTCCCGAATTGTGTAATTAGCTTATAAGCGTTGTTCCCATTTTGCATATGTTAGTTCAACGGTACCTTGAACCAACATACGCTGAAATTAGCAAAATAATACAAGGAAACTAGTACACAGTCTCTATCCCATCCTTCTGTGGCCCCCTGTCAAACAGGAAAAAACGTTGTAAAGATGGGTACAGAGAAGTGTCCTGCACATGGTTGCACACCCTAAGCAAAATATCAAAGTTGAATAAAAATTTGCATTCAGCTATCCCAATAACATCAAATTTGGAATCATGTCCCAACATTTGGATCGATTTTTTTTCTACAATTGATCGAACCATGCAAAACATGCCATATATCCTTATGTTGCGAATAATCGCACGTTCAGAGAATTGTTTTTTCTCGACATTAAAATGACATATCATTAATAAAACCAACCTCTTACTACACTGTATTACATACAATCATGCCTAAAAACTCCACGCAGCCTGCCTTCCCACATGGAACGACCCACGGGTCGCGGGAATACTACGTCAAATCTTGCAAGTACAGAGTTTTGAAAGTGGGGACACTTTCTTTCAATGAAGAAAGAGGGGTGCAATGATCAGCTCCCGCTAGCCCATATATTTGGAAACATTGCTAACCGAACACTACAACAAAGAACTGCGTTGGGTATGCCCGAGAAACTGTAGGTCTTAGGCCTGTTAACCCTAGCTTAAGTTACACGAAGAAATCCCTTGCCTTGCATATTTTTCAGTTCCCCTCCAAAAGCAGGTGGTCCCACCATATGGATTACAGGACGAAGGAGACGTTGACGAGTGGAGGGGCATTTGGTCATCCTGTTTAACTTGACAATTCAGGACTGTGTAGCCGGTATCCCATAACGTAGAAGGATAGTGTTAGCTCAGGGATATCGTAAATTGTAAACAGAAGGATGGGAGGAGCCTGTAAATTAGTTAACGGCCAAAGCTTATCAGTGTGCCAATAAGGTCAAGGTTTCAAGACACCACGCCTCTTTGGGGAGGGGTTCAAAAATAGTGTGTTTCCCTTATTGGAGGATCATTTCATACACATAAACAAGGCCCTCATATATTATTTCAGGGTGCAGATCTAAAGTGAAGATCACAACTCATTCCATTAGCTGAGGCTTCGGGTGGAGGTGATACTGATTTAGGACAGCGACTGATATTATAATCTCATAGTTATGGGCGTGTGATATTGCCCTTCAGCGTAAATATGTGTTTCTTAAGTTGTTACTTAACTGTAATTCCACAGTATTTATATCCCGTGTTTTGTATCTCCCTACAAGGTGGGTCTTCGCCTTTGCGTCGCTCACGCTTACGCTCTACGCTTTACACTTACTACATTTCTTTTTGCTGTTCATTTAAACTTTTGTTCCGTAGTGTCCGTTATATTACAATCAATGTTTAGTGCTATAGGGCGAGTTCAACTGTTTTTGATATGTTACTTGTTATAATTCAAAATAATATTATAAAACCCCTGTTCAATCATTTGTACCTTGCATTTATCCTTGATTATAACAAACCTAAATTTAAGAACACAACACTAGAGCCTACTGGGCAGTCCAATGCCTCCTAGGTAATCTTGTGCCTCCTGAGAACTATTGTGCCACCTGAGCACTAATTTGCCAGCTTAGCACTCAGTACCACCCACCTAAGCACTCATGTGCCACCTGAGCACTCTTGGGCCACCTGAGCACACTTGGGCCACCTTGCACTCTTGGGCCACCTTGCACTCTTGTGCCACCTTGCACTCTTAGGCCACCTTGCACTCTTGTGCCACCTGAGCACTTTTAGGCCACCTGAGCACTTTTGGGCCACCTGAGCACTCTTGGGCCACCTGAGCACTCTTGGGAAACCTGAGCATTCTGAGGCCACCTGAGCACTATGGGGCCACCTTGCACTCATTGGCCCCCTGAGCACTTTTGTGCCACCTGAGCACTCTTGTGCCACCGAAGCACTCTTGTGCCACCTAGGCACTCTTGTGCCACCTTGATAGTCTTATAAGTAGTATATATATATATAGTCCAAAACGGCACCGTTTCAGAAGCTTGAGCAAGAGAAACAAAAGAAAATTGTACACGGCAATGGTGAAGACGGTGCTGACATACCCTCCGGTACCATTGCACACAGGAAGCCCGACCCAACTGAAAAATATGCAAATTGTCCAGAACAAAGCGTGCAGGTGGATAGAGGGAATAAACCTGACAGAGCATCGACGGAATTCAGACGTCAACAAGATAGCCG
>SDVV010020431.1:0-13322 GCA_016164225.1 Gammarus roeselii | reverse complement strand
CGTCATCATTGAGAGGTCGCCATCCTCCCATCATTTCCTTGTCGTCATCATTGAGAGGTCGCCATCCTCCCATCATTTCCTTGTCGTCATCATTGAGAGGTCGCCATCCTCCCATCATTTCCTTGTCGTCATCATTGAGAGGTCGCCATCCTCCCATCATTTCCTTGTCGTCATCATTGAGAGGTCGCCATCCTCCCATCATTTCATTGTCGTCATCATTGAGAGGTCGCCATCCTCCCATCATTTCCTTGTCGTCATCATTGAGAGGTCGCCATCCTCCCATCATTTCCTTGTCGTCATCATTGAGAGGTCACAATCCTGAATGTTACGATGAAAGGTGTGTTGTCGCTTCTGCGCTGTTCGTTGTAATAGTAATCAAAAATACTGTCAGTTAATTGAAAATGAGATTAAACATAATTGTTGGTAAATGAATTTGACGTGGATTATGTTATAGCAAGCTTTTGCTTACTCCCGAATAATTATTCATTATATCAATAGTTATAATTGCTTCCGAGCATAATTTTTCGGATAGCAATCGTGATACTAGCTTCGGAGCATACTTAATCGTGATAGCAATTGTTATACTAGCTTCGGAGCATACTTAATCGTGATAGCAATTATTATACTAGCTTCGGAGCATACTTAATCGTGATAGCAATTGTTATACTAGCTTCGGAGCATACTTAAATGTGATAGCAATTGTTATACTAGCTTCGGAGCATACTTAATCGTGATAGCAATTATTATACTAGCTTCGGAGCATACTTAATCGTGATAGCAATTGTTATACTAGCTTCGGAGCATACTTAATCGTGATAGCAATTGTTATTCTACCTTCGGAGCATAATTATTCGTGATAGCAATAATTATACTAGCTTCGGAGCATATTTATCTATGATAGCAATTTGTATTCTAGCTTCGAGGCACATATATAAAGACTGACACAAATTGTTGCTTCTTTGCTTCTGCTGCAACTCAGTACGCTCATTTTTTACTGATCCGATGGATACAACATAAGGTTCTTTTTCGGATGATCTTGTACATACTTGTCATGAGCATACAAAAGAACATATATTGCAACGCGTTATGTAATTCCAAACATTATTTCAGATTTTTTTGACTAGCGGTTTTTTGTGGTTTGTCTTTCCTAAATCTCAATACCATTTGATTCAGCATTTATAATACAAATTAGCGTTTACAGACATTCTCATCTCTACGAACGATTTACTACATCGCAAATAGGCAATCGGTACTTTGAGCTATTTTCAAGGCTGAAAATAACGTAACTATTTATTATTTACTCGCAAAATTGAACGACGCCACAGCTCACTAAGAATTACTATTACTTTATAAAGTGAAAGTAATTAATAGAGCAGCCCTGACCTTCTCCGATCAACTCTAAAGCAAGACGGAGCCCATCCAGGGAAGAAGCTTTTTATGTGGTTTCGATGTGTACACGTAACGAGAACACATAAGTGCCTGATGATATAATGTAACACCCTTGCGCCACTTCGGATGTACACGAGTAGCTATAAACGGTGCGAAACGGCCTACTGAAGGAATATGATAGGGGTTAATTAGCGGTGGAGCCGAGACGTGGGTCCGATGGCAAGACCGAAACTGGTTTGACGCATGAGTCAGCTAACGGGCGGTGAGAGCGGAAAGGGGGCGAGGGGAACGGTGGGATGGATGCCTGGCTCGTGGCCTAGATTGGCGAGGTGTTAATTTTGAACATTTTTCCATTTTATTGTATTCTCATGTTTATTGTATCTTTATATGTTTTTTGTTCTTTGGATGGTTGTATTTGGGTATAATTGGTCACTAACTGTTGCTCGTTATATATATTTATTCGGTTCTGGTAGGGATGGTGTTATAACAAATTTCTCGAGAGGTGGGTGTAGGGATCCCCTAGGCAAAAAGTTAGATGCGGTCTGGCAATTTAGATGAGTTTGTTCATATCTGTTATTTGAGTTGGATTTTTCCAGGACTGATGTCATTATTTCTGATTTTGAGTGTTTTTATATCATTATATATTTATGTCTGGATTATAATTCTATATATGTTTCTGTACATATGTGTTTGTTTTATTATCTAGTTGGGGTATAATTGACTCATTCGGAGGTTGTTTGGTGGGGGTTCTTAGCGATTGGACGCTTGATACCAGCCTGATATTGACTTTAAGGCAACGTTTTGAGGGTTTTCCATGTATTTGTTTCATATGTATATATATTATCTATAGGAATAGTACGGCTTACTTGTCTGACAGTTGGCGGGTTGATGTTTGTATTTTGAATTGATGCAGCAGCTTCGTTACGAGAATCTATCTACCCCATAACGCATTATCCAGGTTTGAGCCAGATAAATCAGGGTTCCATTGACGCAATGTTCCAATAGCGGGAGTACCTGAACGATATTGGTTTATTGTACGTTATTATATTGTGTTATGGATACTTAGTAATGATCGGTTGATTTATGTTGAATTTGAAGTGTTTTTGGAAATTTTGAATAGTTATCTCATACATTTATAGGAATTTTTAGGATATTTTAGGTTTGCATCTTCCATGTAGCACACTATTTCAGTCATATTTGATCGGTTATTACACCATTTTGGTATTTTATATGTATATATGACATTCTGTTACGATTAGGACGTGGTTACTTTAGTTAAAGAAATGTTAATTTAACCCTGTTTTGGATTGATGCAGCAGCTTCGTTACGAGATTCTGTAAAAACCATAATGCATAATCCAGGTTTTAACCAGATATTTCGATGTTACAATGTTCCAAATGTCTAAGCTCGATTTTTTTGTAGTGAGGTATGGTTGGAAGCCCTATAGCAAGAGTACCTGAATTTTAGTTATCGCCTAGAGTTCTAGGAATTTTTAGAATATTTTAGGTTTTCATCGACCATGTAGCACACTATTTCAGGCATAATTGGTCGGTTATTGCATCATTCTTCTTATTGTATTATATCTTGACCGTTTTAGTATGTGACTTTCCGTTTCATATGTTCTCTGTACAGTTTCCATCTTAAATGCAATCTGTTAGTTATTTATACAATTATAGGAATATTGCGTTTGTATCTGCAATGTTGAACATTATTTCAGACATAATTTAGTCACAAGTTGTATATTTTTAATGTTTTATATATCTTCTTACATCCTGGCAGTGTTTGACGTGGTTATCATAGATATAGAAGATCCCAGTTGTTACAAACTTGGTCTTGCTGTTAGCCAAATGCATGTTTATTGTAGGACCATTCTTCAATATTTAGGAGGAGTTAGAGGTGTCCCATAGGCAAAAGCTCGTTGTGTTTATGCCTATTTGTGTAAGTAGACCGATTTACTATTGTGGATACCATAATGTACTACATTTTTTATGGGAATTAGAGCAGAGTAGAGAATTACGTGGTTATTTATTATTGTTGTTGTATATTTTTTCCACGATGATCATAAGAATGTATGTTTAAGTAAATCCGTACTTCATCTATGGGGATTTTCCTCTTTGATCCATAGCAAGCGTAAAGTTTAACGTTTTAAGAAGACGATTTACTGGGAGGTAGGTAATGGTGTAGAAGTGGTTTACACTCTTTGGTAGTCATTTGGAGATCATCCAAGTTCAACGCGATTTTTTAGTTCTTGTGGACGTCGTACTTAAGTTCCATGGGTTTGTTAGAGAGGTTATGCGACAAGCTGCTATTCGTTGTAGTGATTTACTTAGGTCGTCAGTGAACAGAAGCCCAGCTTTTTATAGCCACACTCTTTGAGACTCATGTCAGCCCCATTCTTAACCACTATACCTGTGTATAGATTCTTGGTTATGTCTAGCATGTGACTTTGATCGACGTTGTTCAGAGGCGATGGGTTAACCGATGCATGCTATGTCAGAGGTATTGTACCGTGACTGGGTATTACCTCTAAATTTGTTATATATCAGTGGTAGATTGCTGGTCAGTGACATAATAAAGCATTGTACAGTTCATTGTTATGACACAGTGTGCTTCGATTACTAGTCATAGCATCAGTTAGGTCAAGGAATTTGTTATTGATTTGAACAGGTATCGTTTTAAAATAGCATTATTCACATGAAATCAGTGTCAGATATTTTTGGTATGACTTATGTTATTAGTATACGATCTTAATCATGAACCAGATCACGTGGGATATTGGAATGGGATTTATCATCTGGGTGTGGTTATGGTAGAGTAGAGAACCTTATTTAGTTATTTTATACTTGTTGTTGTATGTCTTAATTGGTTATCATAGGAATATATATAAATAAGGCATAAAATCACCTAGTTTCAGAGAATGTTGGGTATAAAGTAGGCCTAATTGAATGTAATGATCCAAACTATAGATGCTTTCCTCTCGACACTTGATTTGGGTCTGGTTCCATGTCGTCTTGGAGAGCTAATCTACCGGATTTGTGTAGATTGTTAGTGTCAAAATTGTTCAATAATTAATTATGCATCTCAATTATGTTATCCACTAGCATGTCTTTACTAGATGCTTATTCCCGCATGTCTTACTTTTATAAATGTTTGTGATCCGTTTGCAGTTTATTCACCTCGAAGTTATTGATCAATTCAGGCTTTGTTATGAGATTGCGTTCCAGTTCAGAATATCTGACTTATTCGAGCATTCACCAGATTCACTGTAGCATTTTTCACTATAGCTCTGTAATGAACGCCTTAATCATAACCCATCCTAACCTATCCTAACCTAATCTAAGCAGGGATTATATATTTTTCCCGTTTTCATACCTATGTCATGTATTTTTTCATTGATTGAAGCTTTTTTCTTACCAAATCTATCCATTTGACTCTGTAGTTTTACCAATCTTTAGCAGATTGTATGCCTACATATATATTTTTTCACTTTGTGTCTTACATGCCCGTTAGTAGACTGTAGAATTCAAAACGTTTATGTAAGATTCCCGCATATGTCAGTGTTTGTTATGGGTGTTAAAACAGTAGCATGTTTTATGCACGGTTTTCTGCTAGAATAAGTTTTTTTTGTAGTGTTGGATGTGTTGCTCCTACCATTTTCGTCTGTTAAAACGATTATTGAATAAATCCACTCTAACATATTTTCTACCGATCTGTGATGTAAGGTCCGAAGTCAACAAGATCTAAAATATAAACCACGTCTAAGGTACATAATAAGCAAAATATGTATATCAATGTAAGACAACATAAATCAAATAACAATTAATGCAAAAACGGTTACCATACACTGCCAAATACATTAATTCCTAGGCAACCTAACCTAACAGTCATCCTAGCTAATAGTTATTTATTTTTATTCAAGTTTGATGCTTATGCATGATATTGATATGTATGAAACTCTCCCCTTGGGCAGTATATTTAGCATATCAAAAGCACTTTGGATACATTTCTCCAATTTGGTAAAGCAAATATCCTTTTGCAGATGCTTAGATTCCATAATTTTTGTCGATACCTCTGTTACATGTTTGGATAAGGTTCAGCAGGTAGGATCCAAGAGAACTAATGCACTTCAATTTGTTTCACTTTCTTTAATGTGGAACAGTTTCACGCGATATTAGGTTCAAACATTTTTTCATTCTAACCATCTTAACCATAATTACATATTTTCATTCAAGTTTGATGGTTATGTATGATATTTAGTCATTATTTTGTGCGTTAGCCTCACTGTGTCGATACATGTGTCGACGCAATGCACATGTGGCACATGTGTCGACACCACGAAGACATTTACGCACATTTTGTACAAAAAGGGTTACCATACACTTCCAGATGCATTAATACCTAGGCAACCCAACCTAACCTAACCAACTTAACCAAGAATTATGTGTCATCGTTCGAGATTTTTCCTGCATATATACGTATAATACTTTTTCATTGATTTATGATATATTCATATCAAATTTCCTCCACATAGCTCTACATTTTGATCTATCATTTACAGTTTCAATATACACTTCCAATTTTAATCTAGCAATTTTCATCCATCTGCAAATGCAAATTACATCGCTTGTTTTAATTTTCATACCTTTTTCTGCATGATTCTTAATTTCACATGTTATTCACACCATCAAAATCTAACCTAATCTTATGTACGGTATTCAGTTATTGTTATATACATATGAAGCCCTTCAAACGACTCTAGGTATCCCTTTAACATGTAGGTTATTTATTTCGTTGTCACTCTCAACCCATATTAGTTTGCAGAGAGGACCCATTTTTCACCTTAGATGATTTGAATGTTACAGGTAATTCAATTATTTTTGATTTGATACAATTCTATATCACTTTAACATGTTATTCACACCCTTCAAAACCTAAGCTAACCTTATGTACGGTGTTCAGTCATTGATATTTACATATGAAGCCTTCCAGACGACTCTAGATATCACTTTAACATCCATGTTATTTATTTCGTTGTCACTCTCGACCCATATTAGTTAGCAGAGAGGTCCCATTTTCATACTTGGATGGATTGAATGCTACAAGTAATTCAAATTTGTAACCAGTTTCATACAAACGGACAAATGGTCTTACACTATGTTTTTTTTCTTATTTTACTTCAATATCTCCACTTCGGCTCTACAACCTTTGATGACTTGCATCTCTGATTTACCTTTTCTTTCCTATAATTTTCATATTCGTGACGATGACTTCGTTTCAAGATCTGATCGGACTCTGATTTATATCCTACCAATCTGTAACACATCTAGATCATTTACCTCGAGATAGGTTTCTGGCAATATTTCACGCCTTGAAACATATTCTTCTACTGATTTCGACAATTCGATGTTACCTCCGACTGACACGATGCTTGCAATTCATTACTTAACCTTCGAGTTTAGGATCATATAAACATTTCATTGAGGATTTACATACTCTTATTAGTATTTATTGGCATTATTTACAGACCTTGCCAGCAACACCAATGACATCTACATACTTCGTTTTTCTTTATTTGAAACAACATGGTTCGTACATCCAACCATACTCAACATCACTATATTTCAGTTTCCTCTCAAAATCCTTCATATACTATGTCATATCTTTGATGCGAATAACGAAGGGTGTCCCGTTCCCGTGAGTCCACAAATGTATTGCTTCTTCTTCTTGAGCCTTAAGTATTCGAAACTTCTCCAATTCAAAGTCATTCTGAGCTTCATCATTAAGATTTTTTTTGCACACGATCCAGATTTCATTTTGTTCTTAGGTATAATTTGTTTTCCACTACCTCAGCTTTATTACAATCATGATGATGATTTTCCACTTGAATCATATCAATTTCAACGTTTGCTTTCTTATTTCCCTTTAAACTTTGTTACATACGACTGTACCGCGTCGACATTAGTTACCCAAAGCCGATTTCCTTTTGCCTGTATCCATATATGAATGATATCTCCCATTTTTTTCATTCTTGTTTTACCCCGTCTGAGATAACTGATATTTTCAACACTAGTCAATATTTGTTCGATCCTACTCATATCATCTTCGAAGATTTCTTCTTCCAACACTTGTAAACAAATTTTTGGGATATGAATATTCATTTTTGTTTATTCTATGAAGAAACGTGTCTCCGCTTGATCTCAACGTAACACTGACTCCATTCTCGGTATGCAGCTAGCTTTTATAAGTTGATTACATGTTGTTTTTCGCAAAACATTAGGTCTAACATTGTTCGCCTAGGTCATCAACTGTGTATGTATGTATGTGCATAGGGCTGTGTACGTTTGTGAATGTGTATGGTCAGCTGACCGACTGACGTGGAATGGAATAAATTGGAACTTGGAGTAGCACCTCTCCCATGGTGATGCGGGGAGCTGAGAGTAGCACCTCTCCCATGGTGATGCGGGGAACTGGGAGTAGCACCTCTCCCATGGTGATGCGGGGAACTGAGAGTAGCACCTCTCCCATGGTGATGCGGGTAACTGGGAGTAGCACCTCTCCCATGGTGATGCAGGGAACTGAGAGTAGCACGTCTCCCATTGTGATCCGAGGAACTGAGAGTAGCACCTTTCCCATGGTGATGCGGGGAACTGAGAGTAGCAATTCTCCCATGGTGATGCGGGGAACTGAGAGTAGCACCTCTCCCATGGGAATGCGGGGAACTGAGAGTAGCACCTCTCCCATGATGATGCGGGGAACTGAGAGTAGTACCTCTCCCATGGTGGTGCGGGATCTGAAAGTAGCACCTAACACATGGTGATGCGGGGAACTGGTAGTAGCACCTCTCCCATGGTAATGCGGGGAACTGAGAGTAGCACCTCTCCCATGGTGATGCAGGGAACTGGGAGTAGCACCTCTCCCATGGTGATGCGGGGAGCTGAGAGTAGCACCTCTCCAATGGTGATGCGGGGAACTGGGAGTAGCACCTCTCCCATGGTGATGCGGGGAACTGAGAGTAGCACTTCTCCCATAGCGATGCGGGGAACTGAAAGTAGCACCTCTCCCATGGTGATGCGGGGAACTGAGAGTAGCACCTCTCCCATAGCGATGCGGGGAACTGAAAGTAGCACCTCTTCCATGGTGATGCGGGGAACTGAGAGTAGTACCTCTCCCATGGTGATGCGGGAACTGAGAGTAGCACCTCTCCCATGGTGATGCGGGGAACTGGGAGTAGCACCTCTCTCATGATGATGCGGGGAACTGTAAGTTGCACCTCTCACACGGTGATGCGGGGAACTGGGATTAGCACTTCTCACATGGTGATGCAGGGAACTGGAATTAGCACTTCTCACATAGTGATGCGGGGAATTTGGATTAGCACTCCTCACATGGTGATGCAGAAATCTGGGAGTAGCACCTCTCACATGGTGATGCAAGGAATTGAGATTAACACTTCTCACATGGTGATGCAAGGAACTGGGATTAGCACTTCTCACATTATGATGCGGGGAACTGGGAGTAGCACTTCTCACATGGTGATGCGGGGAACTGGGATTAGCACTTCTCACATGATGATGCGGGGAACTGGGAGTAGCACTTCTCACATGGTGATGCGGGGAACTGGGATTAGCACCTCTCACATGGCGATGCAGGGTACTGAGAGTAGCACCTCTCACATGGTGATGCGGAGAAATGGGAGAAGCACCTCTCACAGGGAATAGATGGATGATTATTCTTTTTATAGATCATCAACACTTCATTTTAGTATTTTATAATTTCTTATTTCGTGGGCTCTATTATTTATCTGTGCCCTCTTTTTATGGTGATCAATTTTGGATTAGTTATATGATTATGTATCGTTAGACGCCCGCAGGGGCCCTCAGTGGACTATGCGTTGTGTTAGTTAGTCTAGTCCAATCCTACGGAGGAAGAATTTGAGCTCTCCCGAGCGCCTAATAAATGTCCGAGCACAGCTAGGCGTTTTGTTGGCTAAATGGTGAAATAATATTGAAATTGATCTTAGAGGGTGAAAGTCTTGAGTTTCACTGTGCGTGGAGGGGACGAGGCGAGCCGAGGCAGGTTGAGGCGAGTGGAGACCAGTCGACTGGCGAGGCGACGAGTCGAGACGAACCGAGGCTGATTGAGACTAGGTGACCCGGGAATGGGAGTACCCGGGGTTTTCGGGAACCCGGGTGACTTGGAAGACCAGGAGGATTTGGGGGGACCCACTTTTACCTTTCCGGGGCTCTTTGGGGCACCCTTGAGCCCTTAGGGACCCCCTTGAGAAACTTTGGGACCCGCTTGAGGCCCCTCTGAACCCTGGGACCCTTGTTTCCCTCTCCCCACGCTGTAAAACCCATACACAGAAAAATGAATATATGTGAAATGCTTGAGAAGAACAATTAATTATTACAGTCCGCGGATTACTGGCACAGAGGGCGAGGGTTGCGTCGAGGCTGGTCGAGGTGCGTCGAGATCAGTTGAAACATGTTGAGGCGAGTCGAGTTGGTCGCGACGAGCCGTGACTGGCCGAAATGATTCGAGACAAGCCGAGATGAGCTGAGATGAGGGGACCCGGGGAGCTCGGGGAACCTGGAGGACATGGGTTACCCTCCGGGATTCATCGAGCTCTTTAGGGACCCGTGGTGCCTCTGCCACCCCACTCCCACCTTAAAATGCTTGAGTGAAAAATTTTGTTAGTACAGTCCACGTGACTACTAGTGCAGAGGGGGAGAGCCAGGTCGAGGCTGGTCGGGGTGCATCGAGATCAGTTGAAACATTTTGAAGAGAGTCGAGTTGGTCACGACGAGCCGAGACTAGCCGAAATGATTCGAGACAAACCGAGATGAGCTGAGATGAGGGGTCTCGGGGGACCCGGGGAGCTCGGAAGACCCGGGGGACTTGGGTTACCCTTCGGAATTCATCGGGCTCTTTTGGTACTCAAGGGACCTATGCCCCCTCCCACCCTATCCCCTTAAACAATTAGTGCAAAATCAATAATCTGAGCAGTTTTTCTGCCCATAAAGAACCTGTCCTTACTTTTTTCTTCACGATCAACAATTTTGTCATGTGTAATAATGCTGGTATATATGTGCGGGAGGTTCTGTTTCTGATTTTGTGAATGGGTGTTTTTTCTTCAGCCTGCGCTTGCTCACGCGTGTCCGGATCATATGTCGTTTCTGAGGTTGACCTGGACTGCGTAGCTATGAAACCTTGTGACGCGTTGCGGTTGGAGTTGATCTAATCCGTGAAGCCATAGACCTTGCACCAATTTCGACGATACTATCTGTGCGCACTGGCGCGCGTGCATATTACTCCTGGAGTTCTGAGTTGTTGGAGACGGGGATTCGTATCGTCTGAGTCTTTATCTTACCTGAATAAGTAAATTGTACCTTTACTAAACTAGACCGCGTATCTGTAAACATTGTGTTAGGTTGGTGTCGGAGCTGACTTTGTCCGTGTAGCCGAAAGCCTTGTACCAGTCTCAACGATGCTACCTGTGCACACTAGCGTGCGTACATGTTACTCATGAAGTTCTAAATGATTGGAAGCGAGGATTCGTTTCGTCTGAGTCTTACCTGAATGAATGAAGTGTACTATAATCTACCTAGACCGCGTAGCGTTCTAGGTCTTGTCGCGTTGCTGTCGGAGCTGACTTTGTCCGTGTTGCCGCAAAACTTGTCCCAGTCTGGACGATGCTATCTGTACGCCCTAGCGTGCGTACATATTACTTTTGAAGTTCTAAATGATTGGAAGCGGAGATCCGTTCCGTCTAAGCGTTTTTCTTGTGCGCACCAGCGAGCGTCTGACATTGCTAAAACTTTAAAATTTCCTAACTTTTACAGCGTTGTTTTTTCTCGCACACTGAGTCGTGCAAGCTTATTGGAATCCGTGAGTATCGAGCCCTACGGGGTAGCCTATCTCGCGTTGAGGCTCCGGTGGAAATGAGGATCAAATCAAATCAAAGCATCTCTCAAATGGTGATGCAGGAAACTGGGAGTAACACCTCTCACATGACGATGCAGGGTACTAGGAGTAGCACCTCTCCCATGGTGATGCAGGGAACTGGGATGGCACCTCTCACATGACGATGCAGGGTACTAGGAGTAGCACCTCTCCCATGGTGATGCAGGGAACTGGGAGTAGCACCTCTCACATGTAATGCGGGCAACTGGGAGTAGCACCTCTCCCATGGTGATGCAGAGAACTGGGAGTAGCACCTCTCACATGTAATGCGGGAAACTGGGAGTAGCACCTGTCCCATGGTGATGCAGGGAACTGGGAGTAGCATCTCTCACATGGTGATGCAGGGAACTGGGAGTAGCACCTCTCACATGGTGATGCAGGGAACTGGGAGTAGCCCCTCCCACATGATAATGCAAGGAAAAAACGCTGGATAGATTTACTCCTAAAATATTATTACAATTACAATTTGTTTTATTAAATGGTATACACAATACTGGACTTGTGTATAAATTCAGCAACATATGAGCAAATAAGTCATTTTTGGTCTATTAAAAGTCACAACCAAGAGGTTCATCGAAGACAAGCGCCAATGGACGATAACGGAGTTAGCTGCTGTGCGCTCGCCATCAGCCGTCAAACGGAATTTCTGCATCAGGTAGAGAATCGTTGGAAGAGCAAAACGTACGTACTCATTTAATCATTTCAATAAAATATTCAAGCACTTCCATGTATATGAAACCGTTAAAAGGTGAAAAGAAAAGGACGTCCATGCAAACCGCCAACGGCGAGTGTGCGGTCTGTCGGAGGAATTCTACTATCAACAGGTTGATGCACCTGCTCACTGCTCCAATGAGTGGCATTTTTATCGGACATTTTTTTGGAATAAGTTATCAGGCGCTGAACAAACCAGCATTAGCCTGATCATAGCTCCGACCTCAGCCCGCTCGACTACTAGTTTTGGAAAGATGTAAAATGCATTGTCCCCGAACGCAAGCTATCGACTATTGGATGTAATAAGAAACTGCTAATCAAAGTAACGTTTAGAATCCGATGGAGCGTGCAGTTGCACGGTCCATCCTAGGGTTCAGAATCTGCGCTCATACGAAGGAGTCCCATATTGAAACTAAAATTCAATATTTGTCATTTGCTGCCATGAACATGTAACATCAACTCTTTATTAACCTTGTTCATCAATTTAAAATTCAAAATATCACATGAAATTTATTAAATCTAGCGTTTAACTTGTTGAAAACTTCATACACTCTCTGTCCAGCGCTACATACTGGAAGGGCCCTTCTTATTTCAATGTCGAGGCCTGCAATATATGCTGCTTGTAGGCAAGCTACGTTTTTTGTACGCACCTGATGATTCGGAACTAAAATAAATCTCCGTTCACAATCGGCCTGTGATTCAGCTCAGATTGTGCGGAAGGGCTGTATACAACGAGACATTCTTAATATCAGAGCTGGTTCTCGATAGTGGTGCTGCACAGGAATGCAGACAAAAAGAGCGATTTAGAAGCAGCTGAGTGTTGGTAGAAGTCTTGCAGAGAAACCGTTTGAACTCCATTACATTTGTCACTTTGACGAAGCAAAGAAGTACGGGCGTATAACCTACTTTTATTGCTCGCTAGTAACTGCTATTCAGACCTGCCCAAGACGGCAACTGGGGGATTAGTGTCTGTTAAACGTAGTGTCAAAACATTTTGAAAAAAATAAACTCATGCCTGTTTGAAATGGCACCAGCAGAAAATATTGGGAGATCTTTTATTCCCTCTAAGCAACATACCATGTAATATATTAGTTATTCAATACTTTCAATACATTTACCATGTGTTTTTCAAGTCACATATACTGCAATTTCCTATTATATCGTACCTGCAGGAAACTGTTTACCTATTACCCTAATTTGAATGGCTCGCTGTCATGCTTTTATCCTTTTATACACAGTTATTCATCTCTCTCTCTCTC
>SDVV010020430.1:0-13322 GCA_016164225.1 Gammarus roeselii | reverse complement strand
ACCTACCAAATGTGCCTGAAATAATGTGAAAGATGCAAAATATTGCCTAAAATTCCATATCGCACACTAAGGCTGCAATTGATGTTTATGAAATACCTATCACACTAATCCTAATAACAGTATATATTGTGATAAATGAACGTAACAGACATAAATATCCCAACCCCCTTACAGCTCCGAATCCACCAAACAACCTCCGAATGAGTCAAATATACCACAACTAGGTATGAATACCAACATATTTGTCCACAGAAAAATATACAGAAACAATAAGCCATTCATAAATCTATAACGATGCAAAAACTCACAAGGTAGCAAACGTGCCCAGGGAAACACATTTATATGACAAAGAACAGGCAAGAGTACACTCACAGAATTTTCCAGGAGCGCATCCAATTAATCCGCAAACTACCTGACTAATAGTCCATACTATTCCTTTTGATAATATATACACATGAAATAAACAGATAGGAAACACAGACTATTGCCTAAAAAATCAATATCACATTAGTACAAACTAGGTCGATCACACACTAAGACTGCAAATTGAGATATATAACATACCTAACACACTAATCCTATAAAAGAAAATATAGACATAAGTGAACAAAACATACATATATACAGTATATCCCAACCCCCCACCGCTACGAACTCACCGATCAAGCATCGAGGTAGTCAATTATACTCTTAAGTAATTTTTCTCTGGGAACGAATCAGTCATCTTGTAAATATTATATATATTTTTAATTCATCGGTTAGCTCACAAAGAAATACGAATGAAGTGGTTACTGCAGGAGTAAGTAAAGCTTAGCGCAAGGGTTTTGATTTATACAATCGGAAAAAATAACAAGAAACTAATTGAATCTATGCCACGTGTAAAATTGATCAACAGCGAGCAACGTAGAAAATGATATCGAGGTTGAAAATTCATCATGAAGGTATCCGGAAAATGGGGCTTTTTAATATATAATACTGCATATAAGTTATTATCAATAAAAAATATCATATATATGTATGTTTATCAATACCCCCAAAAAAAAACATTCAGAGGACATAGCATTGAAAATGCATAAATGCATTATGAAAGCAACGAGGTTGCAAAATCCCCCCCCCCCTCCCCAAGTATTAAAATGCTAATACCCTTATTAAATATATAATCTGTTAACATGTATAAGCTTTCCACTCACTGACCCTTCGTCCTACCTACGCCCCCCGCTCCCCGTTTCTGCGCGAACCCCCGTACGGCCGCTTGAGTCAAGGTTGCATGAGTTGCACCCTACCCCCCGCCCCGCCCAAAAGTGACTCTAGAAAGCGGTTTTTGCTCCTATATATACTACTGTCGCTACATAATTTTTCGTAGTGTGCCAAAAAACAGGTAACGGGGATATTCTGAAGATGTTTCCCCTCTCACACCAGGAATTCTAACAAGAGGTGAAAAAACTAAATCAACGGGGCATCTCATAAATGTGTTTATAGGGATATAAAGTTGTCAAGTGACTCGAGTGCTTCAGCTAACCTCATCAGCTCCAACTACCACCCCTTTTCTCCAAATCCTCGGCATCCTGTTTATCGTTAAGCGGACCCGCTCATGTTACCCCACAATACACACCCCCGCACACCTCCTCTCCCACGCAAACAGTTCCGCACTCATCCGACTAAACATCTGGAACTTTTGCCCACACGCAACACGGTATGCACAATGTGAGAAGACAACATTTCACATCTCCATATAATCAGATTTGGTCCAAATACAGCAATCTTCCAACGTCACCAACTTTGCCAGTCTAGAGCTTAATCAGCCGACAGTACCACGCCTTCAAGTGGCCCAACTGCCAAGAGGCAAAGCAGTCACAGCACCACGCCTTAATGTGGTCTAACTGCCAAGAGGCTCAATAGCAATTTGAGCCATCAAGAGGCTAAGAAGTCGACAGCACCACATCTTTCAAGCGGCCCACCACATGGATAGCTGTTTTCAACAGGTTTTGATTTATCGATCGAGTGCCTCAAGCCGTATAAAGCATCACCAGGCAACACCTTTAAGCCCCTAAAGACACGGCAGAACTGAAGTGCTGGGTTTTCCCTTGGAAGTGGCCCGCGAAATGGTGGACACGCGCCCCCCCCCCCCCCGTTATAGTCTACGGTCTTTTTGGAACCCTGCTCTAACCCCTGCCCTGCCCTGTGCGAGCCTGGCCGCCGCACTATCTCTCGCCTGGCGCATGAAGCTATAACCCGCCAGCCCGTCCTTTTCTAAGCTGAATTTGACGCAAATCCCACCTCCCCCCTCCACTCTTCGACTAGACTCTGGAAATTGTACCCTCAGCATACGTCTCATATAGTCTCTCAACGTTTCAGAGAGCGTTTCAGAGCGCGTCTACTTGAAAGTACTCGACGGTGCGCACCCAAAAAGTACTACTCTGCATTTAAGAAGAAAATGTTACCAATTTTGACTATAGTGCCAATGAAGAGTGTGTATTAAAAATGTTTTACGTAACCCACTAAAGGAAAATACTGTTCTCTTGGATTGATGTGTTGATCAGGAATAAATACTACAAGTGACCTACTCCGACTTCATCTTCAGACTAACGCTGACTAACATCGGAGAAAATATCCGTCATTGCATGATTATAATTTGAAAACTCATATCCACACTGTGCATGCAAGTGCTATTAGTTCGATGTGTGCTAGTTGTTTGTTAATTTTTAATCTTTCTATTTTAGCTGTGCTTATATTACCTGTTTGTTCTCTAACAGTATTATATGGTGTTATAGTTATACTGATTTCCAACATTGGCAAATGCAACTGGTCCGTTGTATAGGTGATTATATGTTGAAAACGTATTTCCTCAATGAAAGGATACCTCTCCGTTGCTGATTGCCCTTTTTTATTTATACTAGATATGCTAATGTTAGCTGTCTGTATTAGGCAGTATTCTAAGGTGTGTCTGGTATTCTGGCTTCCAGCTTGTCAAATGCAACTGGTTCTCTGAAACAAAATCTTCAGGAACTTGTATTAGATAGTATCATTGCGTTGTACTCTGACTGGTATATTGCATTTGGCCTATGCTCATGATAACTATGCTGTGCTCGGTAGTGTAACTTTACATCTAGCAGCTTAGAATCGTGTTATGATTTCCGCAACACTTCAATTCCTGAAATTTATAAATTTATGTAATTGCTCCTGCATCCTACGATACTTCGGTTTTAATGTCTGGTACGAAACTGTTGCCTAGAATCATGGTAGTATTCCCACGACAATAAAAAGCAGAAGGAAGCAGCCACGTTTTAGTTTATCTTTGCATTCAACTCAATTTCGCAAAGGAGGTCATTTGCATTGTTAATGTGCAAACGACCCGCATTTGTTTGAATTCCGTTTTTGAATCGTCAATATCTCAATCCATTCAACTTTGATATATACCACGTGAGGAAAAAGCATGTCATTAATTTTTAGATATCATGAATTTTCTATTATTTGGCAGTTTATGTTATTCGTTTCACGTTACAAACTATTCAATATACATAAACAGCTGGATAGAGTTTCCAGAAAAAAATCTTAGGCCGAGCATAGTTCAGTCCTTCGTCTCCGGGTAGATTTACTTAATCGACTGAAAAGCACGAAAGCACCCTCTTCAAGTTTAATCATCCCATACATAATCCAATTATATAATATCTGTAGGCCCTTGTAAAGTGTAATCATTCCATCCCGCATCTAAGGATAGTTATTACATTCATTTCCGCTGTTTACAAGAAAAAAACATAAATAAAACTCCAGCAAACGGTCCATTTTCCCACCAGTACTCTCTTTACCAGTCCAAGATGGTTCATGTTAAGCTAGAATGTGGCATTTGTCACCAATCGTACGCTCCTGCACTTATGTTTTGCGATAGCCCTTCTAGATCTGCCAGAAATTTGCTCAAGATTCCTTCGCATAGGGAATGCAAGACAGTGCGAAGTAAACTTTGTCAGCAGGACGAAGAAATCGAACAACTGAAAGTACAATTCAGCCATGCTTCCAATAGCTTTTCCATTACAAAGACAGTCATCACGGATGCTCGGTTGCTAGCTATTGCTCAAACAATTTCACGAAATCAAAGATATGATAAGCAGCAAATTAACAGCAGCCAAAGAAACTGTTAAGGCCTTCCTAAAGCAAGTGAATAAACTTCAAGTTCACCTAGAATCTGAATTGACCAAGAAGCTTTCAGCTCTAGACGCAGATACAAATGACCGCATTAAATCGATGGAAAAGTCAGGAGGTAGCCACGCAGTGACAATGCAACGCAGGTTGGGTCACTTCCTAACCACATCCGACCCGACACACGTTACCAATTTGACGTATTGACAAAGGAAAGTGACTCACAGAATACAGAGCAAATTATTGTTATTGGTGATTAGAATGTCCCCTCCTTCAAATCAAATCAGCGGAAAAGGAGATTTAAACTGGGAATGCTCGGCTAAACGTACGTGAATATTTACAAGATTGAAGGCATAATTGAAAAGGAAAAGATACCTTCTTAAAACAAAATATACTACAAGTCGGAGTAGAATACGTGTTGCAGATGAAATCGGATTGGACCAGGTATGATACCATGGTAAAAAAAATCAAACGTTCACACGCGTACATCCATGTTGCTGGCATCTTACCCTATTCAAATCAAAGTTAATACAAGTTAAGCGAAGAGATTTTTTCGACAATCGCCTAGCAACTTTCTGCGAAGCTCAGAAAATCCCATTCTCTGACCAGCGAGAAATGATGGTCGACCCAAAGTGCTATTACTTTTATATAATCACCAACAAGGCTCGCATAAACTCATATGGACTTGATACTCTTTGAAACATACATAGAAACATCGACGCTGGTCTTGTCACTGAAAATAAGTTAAAAAAATGTACTCGATACCCAACCTACTTCTACGCCAGCAGCGACCGACGAAATATTCCAACGACCTTCGCCCGTGCCAACACGAGCTTTACAACTAATACAAGATCCCATCACAACATCACCACAGGCCTTGGTCAAAGGGTTCTTGACATCAATCTAATCCGAGTCAGTGGCAGTAGTCGCTGCTCCGCTAGTACAATCCGTGTAAACGAAAACAAAATCATTTTCACTAACACAACGTCACAAAGTAAAAGCAGAACAAGTCAAGAAAATTAAGGTAATTTGAAAACGGCACTCTCAATTGTTACTATGTGAACGCTAGAAGTATCCGAGACGTAATAGAAGAATTAGGTATCCATGCATTGAATGATTTTTTTGACCTACTAGTAATCACAGAATCCTGAATTTAATTTAGCACCAGACGTTCTTTAGTCAAATTTACTATCCCCGGTTACTTACTGTTCCACAAAGATAGAAAAGACCAAGAGGACGGATGAGTGTTGTTCCTCTCGAAAAACACTGCAAATATTTGTCACGATTCCAAGCAGCAGACACTACATAGTATACATTCAAGTATTTGGTAAACATACAAAATTTCAAATCACCCTCGACTATCATTCCCCAAAAAGAGAGGTTGCAGATAAAATCGATTTTTACAACACTCCCGTCGAAATCATCACAACGCAGCACAGTATTGCGCATGGAGAATTCATTATCCTTGACATTGATTGGGAATCAGACGTATGCACTGCCACCGGCCAAGCCCAAATGATTTTGCAGATGATGACATGACGCAAATAGTGAAAACACCCACAAGAGGCAGCAATATCCTTGATCTTCTATTTAGTGCAAGCGACTCACGTCACAAACTTAAGATTGTGCTCGAGTTGGAAGCATTACCAAACTACGACAAAGTCCTTAACTTTCGATTAACAAACTTTGATGACTTCAGAGAGTCAATAGCGACCGCGCATGTAACCCTCGAGCGTGACGTCTACCATTCGCTAACTAATTTTTGACCTGTACGTAAAAACTTTAATTCGAGCATATCCCTCACACAAACAGACAACCAGCGGCCAATCAGCCTAAATGCTGGAAAGAAAACTGCAGTAGTTTCAGTCGCAAAAAAAGCAAAGCACCTGACAAAATAGATAGACCCACATGACGACGATGCAAAAAAAATCACTATGAGCATAAGAGCTCAGAAGAAGATCATAAAAAAAATTACAAAATGTTATGAAAATAAATTCACGACTATTGCCAAAACTAATCCAAATCATTTTTACAGTTATATTCCGAGCAAAAAAATTAGGATCTGTTATAGGACACATTGAGAACGATGGTGGTTATCTAGAAAGCGATGACACAAACATGAGTGTCTTACTAAACCAATATGTATGTTCTGCATATAAGTTAGCGATTCCGGATATTCCGTATGCCCAGGGTAACATAGCGGAAAGATAAACTGAAACCCTCAGCAGACCATGTCCTTCCCAGAATACTAAAAGAGACTATGAATAAAATCGCGATTCAAACATTTTCAGCCAATCTTTCTCAAATTGCACTTGTCCCTCTAAATGAAATGAGACCAACGTCACTCCATTTTACGAAAATATGAAACAAAAAGTGTCCCGACAATAACTGACCAATTGGTCTCACCAAGTCTTTGACAAATTGATGGAAAGTTTGATAACGGAAAAAAACATTTCTTCGAATCAAACAAGTTGATAGGCGACTGTCAAGGTGGCTTTAGACACATCGTTCCTGTTTTACGAACCGCTACTTTCATCAAGAATAAAATCAAAATTCGCGACGCAAAATCTCCAATCGACATCATTCACCTTGATTTTCAAAAGGCATTCGATAAAGTCCCCCACAAGCGCTTAGTTAGTGAATTGCAGAGCATCGGTATTCGAGGCGATCTTAATATCTAAATAAAATGTTAGCTCATGGACAGACGGCAGAGAGTTGTACATATCAGAAGGTTTTTCCATTGGGATAATGTTACAAACGGCGTGCCTCAAGGATCCGTGTAGGATCCAGTTCACTTTGTGATAATCATAAACGACCTCGATATGGACGTCTTTTCTATCAATTGCAAGTTTTTAGACGATACCAAGATAAAAGGAAAAGTGCAAACCAAAAATGAGTGCCACCAATTAGACTTGAACGATATTTTTCTTTGGTCGAAAAATTGACTTTTGAAATTTAATGTAGACAAATGTAAATTTATGCGAATAGGCCCTCATCATCTCAAGCACGAATATTCATTGTCCATAAAAAACTGGTTCCTGTCACCGAAGAGAGAGATCTAGGTGTCATCATTAGTAACGACTTAAAACGCAGCAAGCAATATAACGATGCTGCCAAAAAACAATGTCAGATATGATATCCCGCTCTACCTCGTACAAAACTAGGAACAGTATTGTTAAGATATACAATGCATTTGTTAGACCGCATTCCGAGCATTCCGTTCAATTTTGGTGTCAATACCTTGTAAATACATTATCAAATAAGAGTTGGTCAACGTAGAGCTACCAAACATATATCTTTGCTGCGCAATAAATCGTACAGAGACGGACTACCGGAACATCTTTATTCACTAGAGAAGCGTCAAATCAGAAGAGACATTATCAAGGTGTAGAAAATTACGAAGGGTAAGGAAAACGTCGACCGAGCGAGTCATTTAACTCTAGATGCGAGCGGAGTGACCGCTTGCATTTGAGTTAAATAAAGGATGCAAAATCATTAGGATGAGTTTCTCTCTCGAAATCACACAAAAATCATTCACGGATAGAGTGGTCGATGCATGGAACAATCCTCCAGCAGAGGTTGTAAACAGTAATACATCGCAACGTTCAAGTCCCGGCACGATAAATTCTATAAGAATCGCCGGTAAATAGCTAAACCGTTCTCTTACTCGATGTTTTAAAAACATAGATGACCACATCAAGTGCTCTTATACATTCTACTTCCGAACTAATCCTCCTGCTATCAGAAGGCAACCTAGTTATGGCCAGAACGTCTGTAGTTGTTTATTTTCGCTTGTAAATAAACACATGTAAACATTGACGAAGCAGCAAGATTTACAGCAGAATAGAGACAAAACAGTAATATTGAGAGGCAAATCACACCGGCATCGGTTGAAGACACGGTGAAGTACCCCACCTTTCTGCCCACTAAGCTTGAATCGCTTGCCTGATCATCCATGAACATCATAACTGACGTCACACTGGCATAAACCATGTTTTTGCAAGCATATGTCAACGATGGTGGATCCGAATAGATCTGCAATGAATCAAGACAGCGATTAACACCTGCAACAGGAGCAGGCGCGAACCTGGTTTACAAGTGTTTACAAGTGAAGGAAGACAACAACAGGCCTACTAGCCCAAACTAGGCTGCTTTACGTTAGCAAAAGAACTCGTTCTGCAGTAGAACGTCTAAGAGAGCTTCATGTGCTATTTCTGCTTTTGAAACATCAAAAAAGGGAACGATGCGGCTATTTATCGTCGATTTATGTAGAGTTTATCGAGTCATGACCTAAACGTTTTGATTGTAATGCTGTTTACAACCTTCGCTGGAAGCTTGTTTTATTCTTCGACAACTCTATATGTGAAGAAATTGAGCGTGATGTCGAGTGAAAAACGCTTCCCAACGATTTTGTATCCATTGTTCCTGGTCACTACGCTCGCTTCTAGAATGATAAGACTCGCTCGGTCATCGTTTTCCTTACCCTTCATAATCTTCTACACCTCGATCATGTCAACTCTCACTCGACGCTTCTCTAGTGAATATAGATTGAGCTCGCGCAGCCTGTCTTCGTAAGATTTATTGCGCAGCGAAAGGAGGAGTCTGGTAGCTCTACATTGGATCTTCTCTGACTCAATAACGTATTTTCTATGATATGGATACCAGAACTGAACGGAATACCCGAGATGCGGTCTCACAAATGCATTGTATATCTCAAGAATACTGTCAGGTTTTATAAAAAGTTGGAGCGGGATATCATACCAAACCATTTTTTTTTGGCATCATCGCTACATTGCTTGCTTCTTTTTAAGTTGTTAATAATGATGACTTCTAAATCTCTCTCTTCGATGACAGAAATCTTTTTTTTTCCGGAATAATGAATATTCGTGCTTGAGGTTATGAGGACATATGCTTTTAGCATTACATTTGTCCACATTCAATTTCATTTGTCACTTTTCCGACCAATTAACGATTTGGTTCAAGTCTAATTGGATCTGCTGGTCCTCTAGTTCAGTTTGCACTTTTCTTTCTATCTTATGTTCGTCTGCAAACTTGATGATATTTGAGAGTGTACGTTGTTGTCGAGATCGTCAATGAATATTATGATGAGAGCCGACCTAACACGGATCCTTCAGGCACGCCGCTTGTAACATGACCCCAGGAGGAGGAAGCTCCGTTAAGTACAACTCGCTGCCGTCGGTCCTTAACCAGCTTTTTATCCAGTGAGAGATATTATCAAATGCCCTTTGAAAGTCAAGGTAAATAGTAGCAGGTTCGAGAGGCAGGAACGATTGTTTCTGAAACCATGCTGAGAGATGCCAATCGACTTGTTTGATTCTAAGAACTCTAATTTCATCCATTATTGAACTTTCCATCAATTGGCAGTTGACTGAGGTGAGACGAATTGGTCGACTATTGCCGGGACACTTTTTGTCTGTTTTTTCTTCAAATTGAGTGATGTCGGCCTCTTTCCATCGAGAAGGGCAAGTGCCAATTATAAGAGATTGGGTGAAAATGTTCGATAAGTGTTCGGCGATTTTGTTATTGGTCTCTCTCAGTATTCTGGGATGAACTTGGTCATGGACTTGGAGATTTTGTAACCCTAAATTCATCTATATATTTAATAACTTCATCAGGAGAAAAGTTTACTGGGCTGAGGGTTTCAATTTGTCTTTCCACTATGATATCATGGAGATTAGGAAACTCTGGATTGTCGAACGGATATACAGAACATAAATATTGGTTTAGTAAGACACGCATGTTAGTGTCGTAGGTTTCTAGCTCACCACTCTCGTTTCCGAGAGGACCTATTACAGATCTTGATTTTTTTTGGCTCAAAATATAACTAAAGAATTGTTGGGAATAATTTCGGCATTATAATTCATTTTCATAATTTTTATATTTACGATTCTGGACTCTCTTTAGATCTCTTTAGATCTCTTCGGCTGCTGTTGTATTCATTTTTTGATACGTCGTCATGTGGAGGGTTTCTGTTTTATCGAGCGCTTTGTTTTCTTTTGCGACTGAATGCGTTGCAATTTTACTTTCCAGTACTTATGCTGATTGACTGCTGTTCATCTTTTTTTTGCGCGGGATGTGCTCATATTCAATATATACTGTATATGCTCAATCAAAAAAAAGTTTAGATATTGCCCGAGGGTAATATTTGCTGACATGATTGACTCTCCCAAGCCATCAAAGTTGGCTATTCTAACGTCAGGTACTTGATCGTGTTTTATGGACGTTTTCAACTCGAACTCTATCGTAAAACGGATTTAATTATGATCGCTGGTGTCTAGCGATTCTCCCACTTCAACGTTCGTGACAAAGTCACTTGCACTAAAAAGATCAAGAAAATTGCTGTCGCCGGTATGTGTCTCTATCATTAGAGTCATGACCTTATCGTCTGCCTAATCAATCATACGTGACTGAGGCAGTGCATACTTCTGTTTCCCAATCAATGTCAAGGATATTGAAGTCTCCAAGCACAATACTGTGTGGGTCGCTATCCTTGGCGCTAAATTCTTTTAAAGCTAACGTCAGATCAACCCCTATCATCTCCGCCAACTGGCTTATCAGCCTCAAGTTGTTCCGACTACCGACCTACGGTACCATTTTTTAACAGCGAACATTCATAGCGTTCCTCCGTCACACCAGCCACTGTCATATCTGCCAGTGACATTCTGGCGATAATCTATTTCAGCCCACGTCAGAATCAGCCACCAGTCGTACCATTTTACCGGTTATCACTTTAATGAAACTTTTCCTGCCCAACCTAACCTGTTTCGGTGTAATGACAGTGGCAGATATGACAGTGGCAGATTTTGAAGTGGTGGAAAATGCGTGTGGGCTGAACCATCGTTAGGTAGAAAGCACGTGGGATGAAAGATTTTTAGCGGTTATGACAATGTCCGGGCATGACAGTGAGGTGAAGTGGAGTGGCGATAGTGCGCCTGTGCGGGAATAATTTTAGCGCGAACGCTGGGCTCCCTACTGTGTTGTGTTGTGACGACATCGACGAGTGTTGTAAATATCGATCTCATCTGCAACCATTCTTTTTGGAGAACGACAGAAGATGAAGATTTGACATTCTGTGTGTTTACCGACTGTTTGGATTGATACTATGTCATGTCTGTTGTTTGGAATAGTAACTTATATTATTCGCAGAGTATTTTCTGCCAGGAACAACACTCGTCCGCCTTCTCGGCCTTGTCTAACCGGGGAGAGTAAATTCTCCTAAATAGTGTCTGGTGCTCAATTTCATCCACGATTTCGTGATTGTTATTATGTCGATATTTTCATTAATTGCAGGGATACCTAGATCTTCGATCTTGTCTCGGAGACCTCTAGCGTTTACATAGTGACATTTGAGAGTACCGTTTGTCCCGTTGAGTTGATTTTCTTAACTTGTAATGCTTCCACTTGGGGCGTTGTATCAAAGCCAAGTTTTTTGTTTTCGTTTACACGGCGCAGCGACAACTTCTAGGACCTGCAGTGATGTTTTGATGTGCTCTTGTATTTGATTTGTATCGATTGTTTGCACGGGCGCAGGCCGCTGGGTTATTTCGTCATGCACTGCTGACGGAGTTGTGGGTTGAATATCGAATAAGTATTTTTACTTATTCTCGGTGACAAGACTCGCGCCGATGGTTTCAAGGATATTTTCGAGGGTATCTAGTCCATATAAGATTATGCGAGCCTTGTTGGTGATTCTGTTAAAGTTGAAGTACTTCTGGTCGATCATCGTTTCCCAATAAACAGTGAATGGAATTGTCTGTTCATAGCAGAAAGATTCTAGGCGATTGCTCATAAAAAATCATATTTTACATAATCTGAATCTGATTTGGTTTGGATGGAGCAGGATGCCAGTGACAGATGTTTGCATGTGAACGTTTGACTCTTCTTAGCATGCCCCCATGTCGATTTCGTCTGAGACACATCTTTTGCTCCGACTTGTTGTATAATTTGTTCAGGGGAAGAATTTTTCCTTTTCAATTATGCCTTTTAGATTTTCAATTTTTAAGTCTATTTTGCCCAATTTCTTCAGTTGAGCTCTCCCTTTTCACTGATATGATTTGAAACAGGTGACAATGTAAGCACCAATCACAATAATTGCCGCTACATTCTGAGAGTTAATTTCATCGGGCAATGCGTCAAATCGGTTACGTGTGCAGGGTTGGAGGTGACGACGTAGTGGCCTAACGTGTGGTGCATTGTCACAACGTGGCTGCTTCCTGTTCGCTACATTTGAATAAAATGCCTCGTTATCTTTGATTAGGGTTTCCATCGATTTGATGTGGTCGTTTGTCGCTGCGTCTAGAGCTGTAAGTTTCTTGGCAAATTCAGAGTCCAGGTGCACTTGTAATTTTTTCACTTGATTTGGGAAGGCCTCAGCAGTTCCTTTGAATGCCGCTAATTCGCTGCTTATCAGATCTTTGAATCCGGTGAATAATTTCTGCACGTTTCCCAAATTTGATTCAACAGCTAGCAACCAAGCATCCGTGTTAACTGTCTCTGTATTGGATGAAGCGGAGGAGGCATGACTAACTTCTGCTCTCAGTTGTTTTATTTTCTCAGCGTCTTGACATAATATACTGCGCACTGAATTGCATTCCCTACTTGAGGGACTCATGCGCAAATTTTCTGGCAGAGCTAGAAGAACTATCGCAGAACATTAGTTCGGGGGCGTGCGATTTGTGTCAAATGCCACATTCTAGCTTTACATGAACCAACTTGGTCTGGTAAAGAGAGTATTTATGTATAGACATACAGCTGTTTCCCCTTAGTTAGGAGGGTGGCTAAGTTAGGCTGACACAGAAGGGGGAGGTGCCCAATCTCCCCGCCACATGACCGCCGTGTCTATCGAGGCTCGAATTCGCGACTTGCAGCACCAGAGGGTGACAATGCAGTCAGACACGCTAACCACTCGGCCACGGCGGCCTCAGCGAGTACCGGTGGGAAAATGGACCGCTTGCTTAAGTTCTATTTTCGTGATTTCTTATAGATAGCATGTATGAATGTAATAACTATCCTTAGATGCGGGATGGAATGATTACACTTTGCGAGGGCTTACAGATATTCGTTTCCCATGGTGATTTGTGTTTCTCATCGCTTAGGTGAGTATACTTGGAAATGAAAGCTTGACTACGCTCGTCCTTGAATGACTTTCTAATTGGAAACTCTATCAT
>SDVV010020429.1:0-13322 GCA_016164225.1 Gammarus roeselii | reverse complement strand
CTAATCGTATAAAACTCTTTTTGCATCCGTTCCACTGGTCTGAAACCAGTACTAATTCACTTGACGGGTAAATAGCAATTGTTCCTGGTAATGACATCGTGCGTTTGACCTACAGACTCATATTCATCTTCCTCACAACTCCATCTACTATGTGAACACTAGACAACAAAAGCAAAATTTCAAACAATCATATCTGTCAAAGTTTCTTTCGACACCATCCTTAAAAGTAATAATATGAAAAACATTTCTCGAAAGACTTGATATGTCATGTTTACATCGTTGATCTCACTATTCAACAATAATAACCATTCAAAATAATCGTCAACATTACCTAACCCTATTTCGGGAAAATTTCGGACACCGAAAATAATGTTGCCACCCCATTAGGCACGCTCTCCACCTACCAACATGTAATGTCGTTTTTTCTTTCCTAATTTGTTGCTGATGTGGGGTGTAGTATATTTCAAAAGATTCGTAATGATTTTCTATAATTTGACGCCATAACCTGTTTATTATCTTCTGAATTCCCTTTCCTCGATATTAAGGTATTTCCCATTCATCAAAAAATAAATTTCGTTGCTACTGTTTTTCTGGAGCGTTCATCAGACCTGTTCATATCAATAACCAAACAAAGTAGAAAGTATCATCACAATTTGTATCTGTTAGTTGTACTTGGTTCATTAGATCTGTTCATATCAATAACCAAACTAAGTAGACAGTATCATCACAATTGGTATCTGTTAGTTGTACTTGGCAGCACAGACTGGAACACTGCGATTAAGGGGTCGAGTGAGTGTCCTATCTAAGCCCATCGTCATCACTCTTTCACAAGTTTGGAATAGAATGAACTGTAATACCACTTGGAGTAAACTGATTTATGGAATTGATGGTTTCTATTTGCCATGTCGGTTGATATTTGAAGATCCATTTATAACAGGAACAAATCGTGATTCCGGAATCCTGCACCAGCAGAATATAAATATTGATTTACGGGTGATTGCAGGAATTGCAACACAAAAGAGTGAAAAAATTGTCTGCAATTGCTATTGGCCGGAATAATGCCATACAATGAAACACGACCATCCAAATACGGTAAGCAGCTGTTACTTGTATTATACAATGAACAAATGAAACTGATCAGTTACGAAATGTTCTTATATCCAAGTCAATCGATTCATGAAATATATTATTGTCGAAACCGAAAAATCTATATTTTCGTATCCCAACTCTTAAATAGAGTTTAAACCCGTTTTTCTTTGTACCCTCTTGGCATCTTGTGGAGCAGCAAATTCTACCTAAATATCCGTTGTCGTCTGCTGTCCCGAGGAGATTAACGAGGGCGGCCAGGGACCTTGCGGGCATCAGGCCGTTATGTTCATATAACGACGAACTTGGAAAGACATGGTGAGGAGGATCTATTCCCTTTAAACATGAAAAGGAATAAAGAGATGCCCATAGAAACTGGTGATTTGTTGCTCGAAGTTATTTGTCGATTTCCTATATTACTTACAATACCACAAATAACATTCAAATCATCAATTATTCCGATTTTGACTCAAGTTTTGCATGCTCACCACAACGTTACATGCAACTCTCACCACAACGATACATGCAACTCTATGAGCTTGCAATTCAGTTTACTCGTTGGCATTTGTAAAAACGACACCTTAACATGTCGATGCCAGAGGAAGGTGAAGTAATCGAAACTGTTGGTTGAATTGAGCATTCGATCATCATTTAGTAATACGGTATATTATGCTTTGTAACTATTCAGCTACCACATATGAACCCAAACATTTCCTGTAATTTCCATGGAAAACAGCAATTGATTTCATCACAAAAGTTAACTCCACGCTACAACATTTATGCAAATTGAATATTGGTAATTATTTTATCTGAAACACTTACTACCCTGCATTTTAAAACATCTACAACTCTGTAGCTGGGAGTTTGATATCCTGTGAATTACAGAGAGAGAATGGCCCGTCCTCATACAGTGCAATTGCTAGTATTTTGGTCGAGGGAACAGGAACTTCCTGTGCTGAAGGGTGGGTCAAAATTGGCTAATTATCGTCGTATATACGGATTTAGGCAGGGAGCTAAGGTATCGGCATTGCTTATGTTTGCACCAAAGTACGCTAAAATCCAGTTATTGAAATGAAATTGATACTCGTTATATTGTACATCACAGTGAAGACACTTCTTCCAATATGGCTTGAGAAAATGGACGATCTGATATAATAACAGCATAATACGACTCATGCAGATCCCATGTTCGACGTCAGTGAACCTAATTTTTGCTGAAAACCAATAAGATCGCATCAAGGTACTGTTTCGTAAGGCAGCAAACACACTTTTGACTCGAGAAATGATGTTAACTGATGAAACCCAAATTAAAATCCACTCTGGTGATGCGATCGGTTCCTCGTCCTTGTTAGGGCGATTGAGTGGATTGCTGAACACACGAGTGAGCTAAAAAAAAATTACTCGTTGTGATTCTGTAACTGTCTTCTCATGTCAATTCTGAACGTCATTGGATTCATGGATTAAGGTAAATGTCTCAATTGTAGTAGTATGCCATTGATATATTCCGTACACTTGCTCTCGTTATTTAAGAAAAAATATCAATATCTTTGTTTAATATATTCCTACATTTCTTTACGTTTTGCTACATTTTTTACATAAGCTAACATTGCCTGAATTATCGTTAATTGTTCACATTTTGTGGCCCTTCTCACATTGTCCTTCATGTCCTTACATATTCGGACATATTCAAAAATGCGACATTAATTATTTCCTTCGATTTCTTCTATTTTCCTACAATTTTTGTCTGTTGCATACATTGAATTATATTTTCTTTCTATTTCAATGTTGCTTTTTATAATGTTACACGTATATATCTTCTAACAATTTATAACTATTTAAAAAAAAATCCATACTATATCTACCATTATCTTACGTATTCCTACTTTTTCACATTTGCATACAATTTTTTACCTTTTTTTACATTTCCATTCGTAATCTAAGATTTCATTTTCTTGATCATATATTCGCTCGTTTTCGTACACAATGCAGTGTTATTTAAGTTTTCTTGCCTTTTCGTACACTTTCTTCCATTTCTTCCTACGTTTTTTTGTATTTCTTACATTTTCATGTATCTTCCTACATTTTCTTCCAATTGAATGCAATTCCGTCGATTTTCGCTTCTTCCAATTACTTTTACATTTTTTAACGTTGAAATTTATTATCTTCCGCTTGCTAGAAAATAATACGTTTTCCTACATTTCCTACTATTCCACTTTCCCAAACTAGATTCGCTCAGAATGTATTAAAATGCAACCAAATAAAGGAACAAGTTGTATAAAAAATTGTAAGATGTTATAGAAATGTTGGAAATTGTAAGAAAAAGAAAACCTACTACAATGGTAAGAAATGTGAGAAGAGTATGAGAATGAGATAAAAGTTCAAAAACTATGAAACAATGTAAGACAATCAAAGAAAATTGTTGAAAAAGTGTAAATAGGTGAAAAAATATGTGAAAATCTAATAGAGTTACAAAAATGAGGAAATGTAACAAGCTGATAGAAAGTAGAATGAAATTCTGGAAATTGTAAGAAAATGAGAAGATAGTATTTACGGAAATTTCAACGAAATTTAAGTAGGTTTGGAAAAATGTATGTATATGGGAAAATAAATTAGAACACGTAAAAAATTAACTAGCAAATGACAAAATATTTGAAATTGTTGGAAAATTATGGCAAATAAAGAAAAGAAGTATGAAAAATAAAGAAATTGGAAAAAACTGTAGGTAAACCTGAGAAAATGTGATAACAATGTAAATAAAAAAATAAACATTTCATGCCTTGTTCTCATTACCATACATTTTCCACATTGTCTTGAATTAGGAAGACAACAACAGGCCTATTGGCCCAAACTAGGTTACCTTCTAATATCAAGAGGGTTAGTTCTGGAGTAGAACGTCTAAGAGGCCTATTGGCCCAAACTAGGTTGATTTTTGATAGCAAGACGATTAGTTCTGAAGTAGAACGTCTATGAGAGCTTCGTGTGCCATTTCTGTTTATTTTATAACAACAGGAAATGGAACGGTTAAGCTATTTATCGGCGATTTATGTAGAGCTTATCGAGCCGCGACTTAAACGTTTCGATTGTATTGCTGTTTACAACCACCGCTGGAAGTTTGTTCCATTCTTCGAAAACTCTATACGTGAAGAAATTGCACGTGATGTCGAGTGAGAAACGTTTTCCAACGATTTTGTATCCATTGTTCCTAGTCACTCCGTTTGTATCTAGAGTGAAAAGGCTCGCTCGGTCGACGTTTTCCTTACCCTTCATAATCTTCCCCAATTCTGTCAGGTCGCCTCTGACGCGACGCTTCTCTTGCGAATAAAGATTGAGTTCACAAAGTCTGTCTTCGTACGATTTATTCCGCAGCGAGGGGATGAGTTTGGTAGCTCTACGTTGAACCTTCTCAAGTTTAACAACGAATTTTCTAAGGAATGGAGACCAAAATTGAATGGCATACTCGAGATGCGGTCTAACAAATGCATTAAATAACTTGAGCATAGTGTGTTGGTTTTTGTAAGTGATAGTGCGGGATATCGTGCTAAGCATCTTGTTGCCTTTCTTGGCAGCATCGTTACATTCCTCGCTGCTTTTTATGTCGTTACTAATGATGACGCCTAAATCTTTCTCTTCGGTGACTTGAATGAGTTTCTTTCCAGACATTGAATATTCGTGTTTGGGGTTATGAGAACCTATGTGCATACCTTAGCATTTGTCTAGATTTAATTTCATTTGTCACTTTTCTGACCAATCAACAATTTTGTTCAAGTCTAGTTGGATCTGCTTACACTCTAGTTCAGTTTGCACTTTTCCTCCGATCTTAGTAACGTCTGCAAACTTGCTAATGTTTGAGAGTACGTTGCTATCGAGATCGTACATTAATATTCTAAAGAGAACTGGCCTCAACACGGATCCTTGAGGCACGCCGCTTGTAACATTACCCCATGGGGAGGAAGCTCCGTTAAGTACAACTCGCTGCCGTCTGTCCGTAAGCCAGCATTTAATCCAGTTGTTAAGCTCGCCTCGAATACCGAGGCTATGAAATTTACTAATTAGGTGCTTGTGGGGGACTTGATCAAAGGCCTTTTGAAAGTCAAGGTAAATGATATCGATTGGAGATTTTGTGTCGTGGATTTCGATTATATTTATGAAAAAGAGTAGCAGATTGGTAAGACAGGAACGGTTGTATCTAAAGCCATGCTGAGAGTCACTTGTCAATTTGTTGAATTCTAGGAATTCTGTAATTTTATCAGTTATCAAACTTTCCATCAACTTGCCAATGACTGAAGTGAGACTAATTGGACGGTAGTTGCCGGGAAACTTTTTGTCCAATCATTTAAAGACTTGGGTAACATTGGCCTCCTTCCATTTAGAGGGGCAGGTACCATTTGTGAGAGATTGGGTGAAAATGTTTGATAAACGTTCTGTGATTTCATTTATAGTCTCTTCTAGAATCCTAGGATGAATTTGATCCGGACCTGGATATTTGGTGACTTTCAATTTATCTATATATTTAATTACATCGGCGGGGGAAAAGTTCACAGTGGTGATGGCTTCAATTCGTTTTGCCGCTGTGATATCCTCAGGATTAGGAATATCCTGATTCTCTGACATGAATACAGAGCAAAAGTATTCATTCAGTAGAACACTCATTTTGGTACCGTCCGTTTCTAGCTCACCAACATCGTTCTCGAAAGGACCTATTACAGATTTTGATATTTTTTTGCTCGGAATAAAACTAAAAAGATTTTTCGGATTAGTTTTGGCATTGGCAGCAATTTCATTTTAATAATCTTCCTTCTCACGTTTCAAAACCCTCCTTAGATTTCGTCTGCTAATTTTGCACTCATTTTTTGCAAAGTCGTCTTGTGGATGTCTCTGTTTTATCGAATGATTTGCTTTCGTTCGTGAATGGAGGCGCTGCAATTCTCCTTTCCAGTACTTGGGCTGATAGGCTGCTGTTCGTCTGATTTTACGCGGGATATGCTCATGTTCGATATTTTTAAGTGCAGTCAAGAAATAGTCAAGTGACTGATTGACATCTGGTCCGAGGGTTATATTTGCAGACACCATTGACTCTCTTAAGCCATCAAAATTAGCTAATCTGAAGTTAGGAACTTTTTCGCAGTTTTTTGATGTTTTCAACTCGAGCTCTATCAAAAAACGGATACAGTTGTGGTCACTAGTTCCGAGTGGTTCACCTACTTCGACGTTCGTGACATGAGAGCCTCTGACAACTTTGACATTGGTGTAACATTTTCGGCAAACGTATGTGACTGTAAGAAAATGTGGCATAATGGAAAAAAAATTACTAGCATTTTAGAAAGTTTTGATAAGTTTTGTAGAATGTGAGAAAATCTTAGAGTGTCAGAATTTTTTAGAATATACGGGTAAAAATGTGAAAATGTTAGATATGTCACCGAATGCAACGAAATGTAAAACTGTTTAAGAATATGTTGCAATATGTGAGAAAATGTAGGAATATGAATGAAATGCAAGCAAAGTTACGGAAATGTAAATAAATTAAAGTTATTCGACAATACAAGATAATGAAGGAAAATATAAGAAAATGTATTCAAATATCTGACAACGTGTGACAATGTTAGAAATCATGCTAATGTGAACGGAAAGGCAGAAAAGTGCGGTAAATTTTTGTAAGGTGAGGAAAAGTTAGAAAATTCAAGAATATGTTAGAACACGCGAGACAATGCATGAAATTACAAAATAATGTTAGATAATTGTGAAAATGTCGGACAACTGTGTGAAAATGTTAGCATACGTATTATAATGATAGGAATTGGCGAAAAGTAACTAAACATTTTTTTATGCAAATGTTTGGAAATGTTCGTAACTGTTTGGAAGAAAATGAAAATGTATGGAAATGTTGAGAAATTTAATAAGAATATTCCACAAACTGGAAGAAATAGAACAAAAAATGAGGAAACGAAAGCTAATATGAGAAACTTAGGAAAATGTCAGATAATGTTGGAAAACGTGAGTAGATGTAGGAATATTGGATTCTTTTTATTCTAGTATTTTTTTTGTTACTTTGCTTGATGTTTCCTTCTTTTTCTTACATTCTTATTTTTACACTTACCTTTTCCAACAGTTTCCCACATTTTTTTACCTAGTTTGAAAATTTCCCGACAATTTATGATATTTACCACGTTTCCTTACTTATACCATATCGATATTTTTATTGCATCTACTTTTGCTTTGCACATCTCACATATGAGAATATTATATTTTATTTAATTTATTTTTCCAGCATATTCACATGTTTTTAAATATGCCAACTCTATACTATATTTGCTTACATTCCAACATTTACATACATTTACCAGCAATTTTCTGCATTTTTTACATACATGTACAATTTCTTACAGTTTCAATTATGTATTTCTCAAACTTTCCCACATGTTTCTACATTTGTTGTCACATTTCCTCACATTTTTTTACATATGAGATCAAAATTTAGAAAAAATTAGATTTATGTATTGACAATTTTCAAAAGTTTCTTACATGTGGTGAAATCTTTTCATGAAGTCGTGCTTCAACTTACACTTTCAAAATTTTGAAATTCATTATTTTTTCGTTCACACCCATATTCCTTGAATAGAACACATTTTAATATTTTCTTACATATTCCTGTGTATTCTTACTTTCTCTAATTTTCTTATGTTGTCACATATATTATATTTTTTCTTTATCACATTTTTTCTTATTCATTTTAAGATATGAGTTTCTAACATTTTCGTACAGCTTCCTATATTTATTTTCAGGTGGCTGCTTTTACTTGCTATTCTGTTCCTTTTCAAAATCGTACATTTACCTACTCGTTCTCACATTTTCTTACATTTTCAATTATTTCAGTGTATATTCCGAGATTTTTCACATTTTCTTACATATTCATACATGGTTTTACATTTTCCTACATTCCTTCTGCATTTACCCTAATGTCCTAACATTTTCATACATTTTCGTACATATTCCTGCATTTTTCGGAATTTTCTTACATTTTCATAAATTTTCACATAGTTTGCTTCATTTTCTTAATCTCTCTTACATTTTCTTCCACTTCAATTTTATCCCATTTTCATTGAATTTTAACTCAGAAGCACTTAAGAGCTCTGCACCGAACAACCGTCACTCAATTCCTACCGTTATTGAGAGCTGCCGGCAAGGTTAGGATCAGTTTTCCTCTGAGCCAACTTTGAGGCGTTTTTAAATCAACGATCGGCTAATTCTATCTCCATGACAGATGGCGTACATTCGAGTGAATAACCATATACTGACGGTAGATGAGAAACAGTAAAGTGTAAATCGGAAAGTCATCAAACCTATACAATGCAGTAAAAATTTAATGAGAAACCTAATTCATCGATAAATACACGGATGATAACGAATGTTCCATCCATCCTCATAGAAAAGACAGTCCTGGAGCAGCTAGAAATCGGGGGAAGTTCACACAAGTATTTTTTACTCGATCGCTGGAAAACCAGAGGTCAGTCAACAACATACGACAGCGCTATCTAAGGCACACAAATCAACTCACAGTTGTTCAAAAATTATTGCTTACAATCTAACAATTTACTTTATACGTCAGCGTAATCCTGACCGCCCCTTGCAATCTCGACATTGTGCCAATGCTCCGAGGCTTCACTTCCTGTCGCCATCATCACTTTGGACAGAACTGTCGAGGGCACTCGACAGTGGGGAGCGGCAGCTTGGGCCAATACTGATCAACAGGGAGCTAGCGGTGGCCAACAGGGGAAAAGAGGGGGCCAGATGTGAATGAGCAGAGTGCTAACAAGGTGGTGGCAGTAATCCAATTGGGGCAAACAAGGGACCAACAGAGATCCAGCAGGACACCATCAGGGGTACAACATGTGGACAACAGGAGTCAGCAACACAACACCTAATTTGTATTCAGAAAAAGGTTTAACAATCCTGTTACTGGTATTGCATATGTTGATTAGGCGGTTTTGTCAGTGATAGCAATATTGGATTGTTTATATTCAGTGATTTTCCACCTTACATTCTTAATTACCTGTGAAAATGATCACTTTTGCACAACTAATGATTTGATCGTTGAACAGGGTTTTCTGAAAAAGTATGATATAAAAAGTATGAAACAAATCATTGCCTACCATGAGTTGACTGGTTCCCACCTCTCTTCATGAGTCTAATCATCCCTGCTTGAACAGTTTTTTGGCGAATACAGCATCTGGAACCACGTTCTAAATGTTCTATCCAATTCCTCCAAGCAAGAATCGTGCAAATAATTCCCAATTGTTTCTGAATAATGTATTCTGCCGACACTGCACGAGAGCGTAGTCTCAGTTGGAGCGGTGACGCGACCAATGCATTAGGATCAATAACATCAGAGCCGCTGCTGCTGGGAAGAGCCGATAAATTTACATTTATGAGGGTAAACTACAAGGCGAACAATGAAAAATTACCGTTGATAAAAATGCACTGCACTTTCTGAGTGATATATGAAAATTCCAATAAACGTAACACGCTAACTGATTTTCATGAACCGTTCTGGATGTCGAACGTTCATAAAATATTTCTTATTTGTGAAACGAAACAACAGTTATGTTTTAGTATACGCTATATATTTTTCATTATTTTTGATATATACGTGTTAAAAAAATAAACAATAAGTAACCACTTTTTTTGAGAAATTAATTATTCGTTTAATGCATCTTCATCTGCAGGTTGTGGTCGCTCTAGTACTGTGAAACGATAAGCTGTATTGAAAATCTGCGCCAGTAGAATAATTTTGCCAATTGTTTGACAGTTTGGACATCGGAAATGTACATCGGCTTCAGGCTAGGATATATTGTTTCATGATTATGCTAGTAGATTCCAAAGATAGGAGATCTGACGCATTTAATTATTAGCTTGCTGAAATTTAAAATTCGTTTGCATTTGCTTGATAGTGTTGTAGTAATAAACGTTGGTATCCACTCTGGCAAGTATTGATGCTAATAAAGCCACGATGATGTTATGCTTGTTACAGTCAGGCTAATAAACTATGTCAAACATATCTAACGTCTAGTAGGAATCTTCTATGCATCACCCAGTTCAATCCTGAACAGTTTTACTGTCCAAAACGCAAGGAACAAACAAATGTGATTTTCTACATTTTTTATAACTGGAAAAATAAAATCAGAATAAAAATGGCGAATAGCCATAGTGACGATACCTGAATTGACAAATTGAATTGACTTATTGAAATGACCAGAATATGATATTGCATCCGAAGACAGTGCGTCTGAATATGATATTGCATCCGAAGACAGTGCGTCTGAATATGATATTGCATCCGAAGACAATGCGTCTGTGAGAACATGAAGCGCTTTATTGATGTAGTAGCAACAAACAATCTTACTTACAATTCACGACTGCATTTCGTGTAGTCGTTTTTGGTTTTCATTCCATTTTGCAAGAACAGGCAATTTTCCTCTTTACCCTATTTTTTACAGATGATCCGATGACTTCCGTCTGGAAAGATATCTTCTGCATGCTTTACCAGGTTATAACAACTGTGTAGTGGAATACGACAAGTGATTGCTGAAAGTTGTCGACGTTTGCACTAGCAGCGAATAATAAACTGATTTTTAATTTTTAATATCGTCTCGGGAAGGGTACGAAAAATGTTGCGCTATACTTTTGATGAGAAAGTCGGGAATACGTAGAATGATTTGTTTGACTTCATTCTTTCAATGAATGATTGAGAAATCAAATTTATTTGTCAAAAACACGACATATTTACATAAATCCTATCCTAGCAAGTAGTTTGAATTACTAAGTGGCTCGACTGATAACCTGCGTCACAACATACTCGCCAGTAGGGAAAATTTTGGATACGCGCTTGATATCAATTGAAATGGCTGTTTACTTTCCTCGAAAGATACACTGCATATTTAAATTAATAACATAAAAACAATACAATATCAGATGAATTCAACTTTTGGACAGCTTCGTGGATAGCTTTTGTCGCGACAGCTGATATATGGTTTAAAAGGCACCCTTCACTGTGACTCAATGTAAAAGGTTCGGAGATGTAGGTGATTCTGGTTTGAAGCCTCTCATGTTGTGATGGACCTGTGTACCTTCGTTAACAAGTTTTACAGATGATTACAGGTTTTTCACAATTTGAGGGCTTTCTATTTTTCTAACACATGCCGATGAGCAACAAGTAAAGGGTTGCATTATTTTCATAGATGATGCTTTGGGGAATATATAACGTCAGTTGGTATTTTTTTAAGTGTTGTTGGATCTGAGACTGAAAACTCTTTTCTACTAGTCTGTGTTTTTCTGAACGCGTGTATATGTCTCTTTCGTTCGACGTTGTCGGATTGTTGACTGAAATACGATTTTAAATTGCATTGCCGTACGCACATGACAGCTTATTCTGAAATTTGTAAACAAGCTTAGCTGCATTAAACTTGAGCAAGAGCGTCACGTGATCACTCTTCATAAAATTTTTGTCGTGAGCTACCTCTGAAGTGGAATTCAAGAAGTGTTGGATATCATTAAGTAAGGTTTTCTTACACTTGTCGTATGTGGTTGGACAATAATATAATGTGAAAAGATCATGGCCGCTCTGATATGTTTCATGTTCAGGGATATTTTTCCACCCAGCACATATTTCCACTCCCGTTTGGTTGCCAGCGTCTCACAATGATAGTCATGAGAAATTTGTCTTCCTGTCAGGCATTTCCGAGCAAATGAAGTATATATAAACATCAATCAAAGCCTCCAAAGGCATTTTAGATAAATTTGAGCAATAGTCAGTGAATGAAGAAAGTGGAAGTAGCTTCAAATTATTGCAGATAATGTTCCTGAAAGCATAATAGATTGTTAGCCAGATCATCTTCTTCTCACTCACAAAACCAGTCTCGATCACAAATGTTTCTTATTGTCTGATATTTTTTTCAAATGTTCATAGGATTTCAGTTGCGTTCGGAAATGGACCCAACGGATTTTGGTTCCACTCTGGAATCGACATAGAGCGGATGACTTTAGGGATAACTAAATTTGTTTATACAGTCATGAGAACTTTACTTGGAAGCCATTTTGGAAAGACTTTAATCCGTTTTTTGCATATGCGATGGACATCAATCACAACAGTGCATGACGAAAATGATCATTTGTAATCCATTTCAATTCAGCGAAATGTTTAATGCATCCATGGTGTCGTGAAAGAGTGACGTTATGTAGGGAGTGTATGGAGAGGGGCCGATTAAAAGGTGCATTGCGTTTATAATACCGGTGTAAAACTGCTTAATGTTCCTTAACATATCACAGCTCAGATGCACTTGTACACAAATGCGCTGGACAGGTCCAAACGCACGCAAATCCTCAGGCGAGATGCCATGTCCACCCAAATTCCCAAATCAGGAGCCCAGTGCATCCAACTGCGCAGATCAGATGCCCTATGCACCCAAATGCGACTGGTATTGCTGAACATTATTTATTTTCAAATTAGTACATGAAAGAAACACGGAAAATTGAAGAAAAAAAACAATTGCAAATTTGGTTCAGTGGCTGGCCGAATATTTATTATTTGTGAGGTAACACGACAATCAAAGTTGTAAGTTAAAGTGTATTTTCAGAAAGCGAAACACGACTTACTGTTCAGCGAACAGAATATAATTACTAATTAAACTTGTAAATGACATGTAAATCATTTTCTGTATTAAATTATTCATCAACGCGTCCCATCCCAGCGAGAGATTTGTTACAAACTCACGTGTATTGTGTTACCAAATCAGAATTGAGTTGGGTCATCATTGAGTACTTTTTTCTGGCCACATATGACGTCCATGGATGGGCAAATTATAATCAATAATGGTTAAAACAGAGTATCTAGATTCGTTTCACAGTACCACGTCGTGAACACTCCTGCGGGAATCGGACAAAGTACTGCAGGAAGGTGTGTATGTGTGTAGCTTACCTAACTTTGGTCTCGCTTCACTTCATGTTAATGAAGGGTGACAAAAATTTGCTCGAAATTAAGGAATTTGCATAGCATTTTCAAAAATTTTGCAGCTGCTGGTCTAACGAGATGCAAAACAAACGCAGGCTAATTGCATTTGGTATACATTCATGCAAAAGATGGCAAACTGCGTCAAGAGCTTTAGATGTGTACTTTTAATATGGATGACCGTATATAAAAAATATTACTATATATCATTATCGGTATCTAGGTATAGAAATATATA
>SDVV010020428.1:0-13322 GCA_016164225.1 Gammarus roeselii | reverse complement strand
ATATATATGTGTATATAGGGAATAAAATTGAATCTAACTCTGTTCGATGTCTCGGGGAGTGTCATGAATCCCACTCACTGCTCCTTTGAAGAACTGATTGACCAATTTTAGGGTTCTGTACGATTACCTTAGCCAGGGACACAAGGAGGCTATGCTGACAGCCACGATTAGGAGGCTATGCTGACAGCCTCCTTGTGACCCTGGTTGTGATCTCAGCTTACACTGCCTGCCGCTGCTAAGGCCATCTAGTGTACGCATTTTTACATTTGACATCATGTGAGTTTGTTTTGTAAGAGTTCGAAGACCTGCAATGTTCTTATTTCTTGTACCGTTATCAGGATCGTGTGGTACGAACCGTTAGTAAAAAGAATGCTCCGCTTTAGAATCTTTGATTCCAACATCCCTGCAGGGAGAGTGTACTTATACGTGTATGTGGGCCTTTATGTATGCCTGTATGTATGCTTGTATGTATGCCTGTATGTATGCCTGTATGTATGCCTGTATGTTGGCCTGTATGTATGCCTGTATGTATGCCTGTATATATGCCTGTATGTATGCTTGTATGTATGCCTGTATGTATGCTTGTATGTTGACCTATATGTATGCCTGTATGTATGCCTGTATGTATGCTTGTATGTTGGCCTGTATGTATGCCTGTATGTATGCCTGTATGTATGCTTGTATGTTGGCCTGTATGTATACCTGTATGTATGCCTGTATGTATGCCTGTATGTATGCTTGTATGTATGCTTGTATGTAGGCTTGTATGTATGTACAAACATGCAGACGGAGACGGTTGTCTGTCCTTCGATGACATTCATAAATACTTATAATTTTCCTGTACCATCCTCCACCGATGGTACCTTCAATCCTTCACTGATGGTACCATCAATTCTGCAGTGGTGGCACCTTCAATCCAGCAATGATGGTACCTTCAATCCTCCACCGATGGCACCTACAATCCTCCACTAATGATATTCTCAATTATTCAAAGATGGTACTTTCAATTCTGAAGTGATAGTACCTTCAGTCCACTACTGATGAAAACTTCAATATTTTTATTCAAATTTTCAGTAAAAGCAGGTTCAAAAATCTGCTATTGCTGAATCTGCTTGACCAAAGTCCGTAGGGTCTTTTGAAACCCTATCCCGATCAACAGTCTAGTCTCACGGGGTTCTTTAAATTGTATGCGAAAAACCTTCTAGGCGAAGCTGCTTCTATTTCACACTATTCTACGTGCAGGGGGAATTTCAACTTCAGCGTCGTCTAAACTTCACCGTGTTCTAAACTTCCCATAATTTACTTTTATCTATTAATATCCGTCTGGAACTTTTTCACTCTCCCGTGGCCGAGATCTCTCTCTCTCTCTTTATCTATTGAGTCATGCTAAGGCGTCATGCCGAGGACCCAGGGAGCGAGATATAACGGATCAATATATTGAATTAGAGTCAATACGCCACCAGGCGGCTGTTAGCTGAACCTGTTTACTCGAGGCTTATCATGGCAAGCAAGACGCTCTGATATGCACAGAGTTAAGAGCCTAATTTAAGGCTGCGTTATAGAGCTTCGGATACTTCTTTGCTTACAGCTGCACATAGACGGATGACGCAGAGTGGAGGACGCTTTGGTGTATGCAGGGAAAACTGCTCATCACACTTCGCGTTGCGTTATGAATCATAATTCGTTGGTTGCAAGTTCAATAGTAATGATTACAATCGTAACACCGATATCAACGCTAACTTTTTATTGCACCCACCACTCCAATGTCGTTTAAGCACCCTTATTAATATAAAAGCAAAATGTCGACTCCTATTTAATATTATTTTTTGTCCACGAAAACCAAAACGTCAGGGCACAAAGGTCTGTCATTTGAACTGAAAACACTAAGTAAAGCAATTGTTTTGGAAAAGTTCTGTTCTTGAGTTACAAGAATTGTTCGAAAGAAAAGCTTTATCTCAGATCCCGCCCATTTGCTCAGGAAATCCGATCCACTAAGTCCCCAGAGTTGGTTTTTCTCTGGCAAAAAACTAAAGGACGACGTATAACGACAGTTCGTAGAGGTAGTTCAACGACAGAAAAGGAGGGCATTCGAGAGCAAAGAAGGTGTAACTCTCGTAAATATATTTTTCCGCTCTCTTGCAGTTAACCACCGGAAATACAGACTCGAAGCCTTGCCAATAAATTTATACTTGGTATTCTGTCCCATAAGAAGTTCAGGAAATGAGCTTTCTCTCGAAATTCGTGGTTTGAGAGCCTCTGCTTCCGGGGCGTATAACTCTCAGCTTTCAAGGGCTCTCGGGAAGTCCAACGCCAAAAGCCCTTTCCATGGAAGCAGGAGACGATTGAATTAAGTCCTGATAATTCATGAATGTATAAAGATTTATTCGGAAAACAAATGCAATTTATTATTTAAAGACTGTGTCTAAGGCTTATTAAATATTTCCGTGGATAGGAGGAAGAGACGCTTGAGCAGGATTCCGTGACGGGAATATTAAGCTTCAATAAAATGTACCTTATGTTATTTTGTTAATGATGACGTCATGCTATTCGGTAAAGAAGACTGATCGCAGAGCTTGCCCTTAGACAAACTAGCGAACAATCTAGAGTGCATCCTCCATTTCCGGCAGGGTGTGAAATAGAGTTTGCCACATAATACTTGGCAGTCGAACTTGTGAAGAACAGATTCACCCGCGGAATAAATTTTAGACTTTCTAAGCCGGTCATCCACGCTCAATCCAAGACCTGGCTCTAGTTTTATGACGTCATGAAAAATGGATAAAATGAATGCACATTTTTAAATTTTGAAATCAAACGAAGTTAAATTGACTGATTAATATCGTTGATTCAAACCTCTCCAGTTGTTATTGATTTGAACTTCTCCAGTTGCCATTGATTTGAACCTCTCCAGTTGCCATTGATTTGAACCCCTCCAGTTATCATTGATTTGAACCTCGCCAGTTGCCATTGATTTGAACCTCGGCAGTTATCATTTATTTGAACCTCGCCAGTTATCATTGATTTGAACCTTGCCAGTAATCATTGATTTGAACCTCTCCAGTTATCATTGATTTGAGCTTCTCCAGTTATCAATGATTTTAACTTCTCCAGTTGCCATTGATTTGAACCTCTCCAGTTATCATTGATTTGAACCTTGCCAGCTATCATTGATTTGAACCTCGCCAGTTATCATTGATTTGAACTTCTCCAGTTATCATTGATTTGAACCTTGCTAGTTATTATTGATTTGAGCCCCTCCAGTTATCATGGATTTGAACCTCTCCAGTTATAATTGATTTGAACCTCTCCAGTTATCATTGATTTGAACCTCTCCAGTTATCATTGATTTGAACCTCGCCAGTTGGCATTGATTTGAACCTCGGCAGTTATCATTTATTTGAAACTCTCCAGTTATCATTGATTTGAACCTTGCTAGTTATCATTGATTTGAGCCCCTCCAGTTATCATTGATTTGAACAGCTCCAGTTCTCATTGTTTTGAACCTCGCCAGTTGCCATTGATTTGAACCTCGCAAGTTATCATTGATTTGAACCTCACCAGTTATCATTGATTTGATCCTCTCCAGCTATCATTGATTTGAACCTCTCCTGTTATCATTGATTTGAACCTCGCCAGTTATCATTGATTTGAACCTCGCCAGTTATCATTTATTTGAAACTCTCCAGTTACCATTGATTTGAGCCCCTCCAGTTATCATTGATTTGAACAGCTCCAGTTATCATTGTTTTGAACCTCGCCAGTTGCCATTGATTTAAATCTCCCCAGTTATCATTGATTTGAACCTAGCCAGTTATCATTGATTTGAACCTCTCCAGTTATCATTGATTTGAACCTCTCCAGTTATCATTGATCTGAACTTCTCCAGTTTTCATTGATTTGAACTTCTCCAGTTGCCATTGGTTTGAACCTCTCCAGTTATCTTTGATTTGAACCTCTCCAGTTGCCATTGATTTGTACCTCTCCAGCCCAGATCTTGTACTGTAGATTGCTGTAACTCATCCCCCATAACGTCTTCCCGTTCAAAGGCTGGCATCCCATTAATCAGGCACCTAACACGGAATTACTCAGGACGGGGGAAGGGGAAGCGTCACATTACCGAGTTAAATACTCAGATGTAGGACTGGATTTATTTGTGCTGGAAACGCGCCTGCACCAAATACCAGCAAAAGAGGGCCAAGTGGTGACTGCAACCTAGTCACGCACAACTAAACGTTTGTCGCATTCACAAAATACTTTGTTTGGGGCAGAAAAAGTTTTGTGATGGTTGATGTGGTTCAATATTTATTTGTGTGTCTGCTATTGGGGTTAGGTGGCATATAAAAAAACGAAACAACAGTTATGTACAGAGCCCAAACAGTTTGTAATGATCAAGTACAGATTTAATAATCGATAATACCTGTACAATGAGAGTCGTGTCTATGCCCGGATGCAGGACTTATTGCGTTCTGACTGCAATGGGCTGATCCACTAAGCAATTTGCTGAATACATTCCCATCATTGAGGTTTGTCTGTCTCATTGAGGTTTGTCTGTGTCCCATCATTGAGGTTTGTCTGTCTCATTGAGCTTTGTTTGTCTCCCATCATTGAGGCTTATCTGTCTCATTGAGTTTTTTTTTGTCTCCCATCATTGAGGTTTGTCTGTCCCATCGTTGAGGTTTTTCTGTCTCACTGAGGTTTGTCTGTCTCATTGAGGTTTGTCTGTCTCCCTCATTGAGGCTTGTCTGTCTCATTGACGTTTGTTTGTCTCCCATCATTGAGATTTGTCTGTCTCTTTGAGGTTTGTATATCTACCATCATTGAGGTTTGTATGTCCCATCGTTGAGGTTTGTCTGTCATATTGAGGTTTGTCTGTCTCATTGAGGTTTGTCTGTCTCATTGAGGTTTGTTTGTCTTCCATCGTTGAGGTTTGTCTGTCTCATTGAGGTTTGTCTGTCTCCCATCATTGATTTTTTTTTGTCTCCCATCATTGAGGTTTGTCTATTTCCCATCATTGTGGTTTGTCTGTCTCCCATCATTGAAGTTTGTCAGTCTCCCATCATTGAGGTTTGTCTGTCTCCCATCATTGAGGTTTGTCTGTCGTATTGAGGCTTGTCTGTCTCCCATAATTTATTTTTTTCTGTCCCAGAATCTTATAAGGTTCGAATAAAAAAATTATATAGCTGACTGTACACATTGTGAAAGGAGTGACCGGCGACCATATCCGCAATACTGATGACCGGCGACCACATTAGCAATACTGGTGACCGGTGACCATATCTGCAATACTGATAACAGGCGGCCACATCAACAATACTGGTGACCGGCGACCATATCCGCAATACTGATGACCGGCGACAATATCCGCAATACTGATGACCGGCGACTACATTAGCAATACTGATGACCGGCGACTACAACAACAATACTGGTGACAGGCGACCGTAAGCTCAATACTGATGATCGATGACCATATCAGCAATACTGATGACCGACGACCTTATCCACAATACTGATGACTTGCGACCACAACAACAATACTGGTGACCGTCTACCATATCTGTAATACCGGTGACCGTCTCCCATATCCGTAATACTGATGACCGGCGACCATATCCGCAATACTGATGACCGACGACCATATCCACAATACTGATGACCGGCGACCACAACAACAATACTGGTGACCGTCTACTATATCCGTAATACTGGTGACCGTCTCCCATATCCGTAATACTGATGACTGGCGACCATATCCGCAATACTAATGACCGGCGACCATATCCGCAATACTGATGACCGGTGACCATATCCGCAAAACTGATGACCGGCGACCACATCAACAATATTGGTGACCGGCGACCGTATCCTCAATACTGATGATCGATGACCATATCAGCAATACTGATGACCGACGACCGTATCCGCAAAACCAAAGACAGGCGACCATATCTGCAATACTGATGACAGGCGACCACATCAGCAATACTGATGACAGGCGACCACATCAGCAATACTGATGACCGGCTACCGTGTCCTCTACTGATGATCGATGACCATATCAGCAAACTGATGACCGACGACCATATCAGCAAACTGATGACCGACGACCATATCCAAAATACCGATGACAGGCGACCACATCAGCAACACTGCTGACCGGCAACCTTATCCTCAATACTGATGACCGATGACAATATCAGCAATACTGATGACCGGCGACCATATCAGCACTATTGATGACCGGCGACCATATCAGCAATACTGATGACCGGCGATCATATTCGCAATACTAATGACAGACGACCATGTCCTCAAAACAACTCATGTTCAGCGCCTAGCAACATTGAACCAAATGCTATTTAATTTTTTCTCTTTATTAGAAGCAAATGAAACAAATGAGGTGCCAGTAAAGGTATTTCATCCACGAACGCAAGGCCTGCGCTCTCCATATGTCTAGTTAATTTCCTCTGTAATTGAAGCATTCCGATGAATTCATTTGAAAAAAACGATTAGCTGTCCTGGAATTCTGTTGGTGGATGTTTGTGTTGTCATAAGCCAGGCAAAAAATATTAATTCATTGTTGATCCTGTCATATTGGAGAGGCGTTAATCCTGTCACATTTCAGAGGCATTAATCCTTTCACATTGGAGAGGCGTTAATCCTGTCACATTGGAGAGGCGTTAATCCTGTCACATTGGAGAGGCGTTAATTATGTCACACTGGAGAGGCGTTAATCCTGTCAAATTGGAAAAGCGTTAATCCTGTCAAATTGGAGAGGCGTTAATCCTGTCCCATTGGAGAGGCGTTAATCCTGTCGAATTGGAGAGGCGTTAATCCTGTCACACTGGGGAGGCGTTAATCCTGTCACACTGGAGAGGCGTTAATCCTGTCAAATTGGAGAGGCGTTAATCCTGTCACACTGGGGAGGCGTTAATCCTGTCACACAGGGAGGCGTTAATCCTGTCACACTGGGGAGGCGTTAATCCTGTCACATTGGAGAGGCGCTAATCCTGTCACATTGAAGAGCTAAATCACGTCCTCATTTATTATTTAGACTAACTAGATTGGATTCCATAAGGAACCTGATGGAGCTTCTGTGCTGCTCGGAAATACAGGAGACTCGTCCGGTTGTGGTTCCCGCTGATACAGGCTGTTCAATCGCTTCTAGCCAACATGGATTGAAGTCACGGTAATGTAAAAGGATTGTCTCCCTGCAGTTACTTTTGAATGGTTATGTTCATTACAAACTTCACATTATTCAACATGCAAATAGGAAAGGCTTGCGCAGTAAGACTCGTTCATGACGTAACTGACCGACGGGATATTAGGTTTTAGGTGTGAGTATATTCGTCTGTTTATTAGTTTATAGCAACGTTGTTTTTTAATGTAATGTTGTCTCTAAACGCCTGAATTAATAAGTGTGAACGGACTGACACCAAACTAAGAAATTATCAGCATTTATTGAATTATCCTCATATGTAACATAAACTTTACCGAGCTTGTAAGATTTAGTTGAGGGACAATAACAATACTTGACATAACACATGTTTTTGCTTCTATAACAACTCCAGTCCAGTTGTTCTCTAAGCCGCATCAAGGCGAATAACCTGATCCAGCAAATGGCAGCGTAAAGCACATCACAGATACAGGATTTATCAGGGCTGTTCACGTTGATTATTCTACTCACGAACATCTGCTATTCATTCGCTCTATTTTTAGTTGGAACAGAGCGTTCAACAGTTAGAACCGAGCGTTCAAAAGTTAGAACAGAACGTGCAAATTCAGAGCAGCGGTGAAAATAGTCAGCTCAGCCCTACGGAAAGATTTGTTTTCTTCAACTTTAGCAACAACAGTTAAGAGCAATACAAATGGCTACCAAAAAGTTGAACTGTAAGGTTGTTCTTCAAGAAAAAAAACTTTGCAAAATGAACTCGTAATAGTGGATTTGAAAAAAAAAAATTGGTAGGTACCCATGTCTCCCAAAACGTTTTCGGTTTGGGCTCTTTAAAGTATGCCAATTGATTACTTCCCAGCCGAAGCTCAGAGAAGAGAAAGTAAGGTGTCTTTTATCATTTAGATTGGAAGGAAATTCGTTGCACTGCTGCTGATATCTCTTTTCTAGTGTAATTGGTTAGAAAGGGCCTGGGAATTATTGTACCAAGCCTATATAACCCAGCCCTCCTCACGAGACCCTCTCTCGAGGCTCTTCACCCCGCTGCCCATCGAGAGCTCCTTTGCTGAGGCTCTTCAGCCCTTAACTCCTCGAGAGTCTTGGTCCTGAGGCTTTTCAGCCAAGCCCCCTTCCATAGTCTCCTTCTGGAATCCCAATCCCGATCCCTTTTGTGAGACATATTTCCGAAAAATCTCAGTCCTGACCCTCAACGGTAGCCCGATTTCTAAGCCACTTGAACCCGACTTTTTCGAATCCTCTTTTTCGAATTCTCAATCCCAAACTTCCTCGCTGCTCGATTCTCTATAAGTTCAATCCCAACCAACTCCGAGAGACCCATTCCCGAATCCTTAAATCCTCAATTGCCACTCACTTCGTGGGCCCAATTCCCAAATTCTCGACTGTGTTCGAGTGCCCAATTCCTGAAATCTGAATCCCGACGCGTTTTGAAAGCCTCATTTCAGATTCCTCTATCTGGCTTTCCCAATTTCCCTCCTCGGAACCCGTCGATCCAAAGTTGCTGACTCAAATCCAATTCACCTGATGCTATTGATTCCTGTTCGACACAAGGAAAAAAAAGAGACCATTTTAGGAGCTTAGTTTCTCAGCGGATCAAGAAATAAGCCTACTATAAGCAGGATACGAGGAGGAAGGGAGTTGGGTACTTGCGAAGTTACAAATAGAATGTATAGAGAGGAAAGGATAAGAAATTAATCGTATGTTAATGGAAATTTGAGTCATGGAAATTTGAATATTGGATTCTAACGATTTGAGATTTTAGAACAGGTTGCCCGAAAGAAGAGTATGAAAGTTTCATTGCTCCAGTAGAAAATAAATTCAAATCGAAAATAATAACAAAAAATCCTGTGCTTTGTGTTCATGAGTAGATTATGATACTATTTGCATCGTTCGCTTTTGGGCTATAGATATTTCTAAATATCAAATCAGCTAGTGTCCTGTTTATAGGCCATCCCGTTTTCTGATAAAAGCAATTTCTCAGTTCAATATGATCTCGTCCTTTTCCAAAGCCTTTCATTTCTATAATCGGATCAATTCTCCAGATTTACTTAGCTGTTTTCTTTATATCCCCAAAACCATACAAGGAAAGCGTTCACACTAGCGGCCTGCGTGGTCTGGAAGACAGTGTTTACATTTCCCCTTGGGGAAAACACATCATCGAGATGTAAAAACAAACCTGCTGTGTCCGGGACGGGAGTATAAATGATATATTGTCGGAAAACATGTCGGACGCAGCTGTAACGTACCGGGAAATATCGCCAGTGTACTGGAAGATGACGCCATGATGGACGAACGCCAACATTAAGGGCCAGAATTATCAACAGTATTAGCTTTAAAACATCAGGAAACATAACACTTAAATTCAAAGAGAGTATTTTCAAGTTATTAAGTGATGAACAAAAATAATTCATAAGACAGAACTTCGGTTTGTTAGACTCTCCAACCGTGATATATACCAATAACAGACCAATCCAGGAAACTCTATCAGTTCTTTGATAGATCTCATTAGCTTTAAAAAGCAGTGGGAAGTTATCTCAATAACACATCGAGTGTCAGGCACGAAAACAGAAGTTGCTTCGCAAAACTGCCTGCGTAATTAACATGCTAATCAGGGGGGCTTATTGGGCCAGGTTTGTGACCTCTGCGATCGAAAGTGATTAAGACATATCCTGTTTCATCAGACATTAAATAACATATTTTACTAGGTAAGACCCAATTTAGAGAGAAGGATATAAGGGCCGTGAATAGATTGAATAGTGAAATCGAAATTTGATGGTGAAATTAAACAACGTGTGAAATCCATTTCTCGGGTTGAGAACCAAAGGACGGGGAGAAATACAATTTTTTCGATAAAATCGAAATTATATGGTGAGTATTAAATAACGTGGAAGAAATTATATGGTGAGTATCAAATAACGTGGAAGAAATTATATGGTGAGTATCAAATAACGTGGTGAGAAATTATATGGTGAGTATCAAATAACGTGGTGAGAAATTATGTGGTGAGTATCAAATAACGTGGTGAGAAATTATGTGGTGAGTATCAAATAACGTGGTGAGAAATTATATGGTGAGTATCAAATAACGTGGTGAGAAATTACATGGTGAGTATCAAATAACGTGGTGAGAAATTCTATGGTGAGTATCAAATAACGTGGTGAGAAATTCTATGGTGAGTATCAAATAACGTGGTGAGAAATTATATGGTGAGTATCAAATAACGTGGTGAGCAATTATATGGTGAGTATCAAATAACGGGGTGAGAAATTATATGGTGAGTGTCAAATAACGTGGTGAGAAATTCTATGGTGAGTATCAAATAACGTGGTGAGAAATTATATGGAGAGTATCAAATAACGTGGTGAGCAATTATATGGTCTGTATCAAATAACGTGGTGACAAAGTATATGGCGAGTATCAAATAACGTGGTGAGAAAGTATACGGTGAGTATCAAATAACGTGGTGAGAAAGGATTTAAGGATTTAAAATTTATTTAGGTATAATGACATGTAGACAAAATAACAGAAATGTCAGAATACACAGATGATACGTACCAAGTCTTCGTCAGCGTGAGCTGTTCTGAAGACAACATTTGCTACCTGGGTGAATTTAACATTAACTTAAAACTAGGGTTGAAGAGTAAGGACCAACCGATGGACATTGTTGGAGGACATCCTCTACTCTCCACTTTTTAATATGTCGAGACAGATGCAAGCATTACATTATACCATTAATTTCAAGAAAAATAAGCAGAGTAAGTCTGATCACCGACGTTTACTTTGGGAGCCCAGCGTTCGCGCTAAAATTATTCCCGCACACGCGCACTATCGCCATTTCACTTCACCTCACTGTCATGGCCGGACACTGTCATAGCCGCTAAAAATCTTTCATCCCCCGTGCTTTCTACCTAACGATGATTCAGCCCAGAGGCATTTTCCACCACTTCAAAATCTGCCACTGTCATATCTGCCACTGTCATTACACCAAAACAGGAGTACCAACCTAACAGTTATCACTTTAATGAAACTTCAATAAAAAAAAAACTAAAAAAACGCATTACGTACCCTACACAAATACGTATGTTTGCCCAGCGGGTTAGGAATACGTACCTTTGCCCGGCGGGTTAGAAACACGTACCCTAGGTTAGGTTAGGTTGGGCAGGAAAAGTTTCCTTAAAGTGATAACTGGTAAAATGGTACGACTGGTGGCTGATTCTGACGTGGGCTGATACAGATTTTCGCCGTAATGTCACTGGCAGATATGACAGTGGCAGGTGTGACTGAGGAACGCTCTGAATGTTCGCTGTTAAAAAAATGTACCGTAGGTAGGAAGTCGGAACAACTTGGGGCTGATTAGGCAGTTGCCGGAGATGATCGGGGTTGATCTGACGTTAGCTATAAAAGAATTTAGCGCCAGGGATAGCGACCCGTTTACTTTATCATGACTATTTACTGTTTCAGCTGTCATTTACTTAGCTTGAGAGCAGAAAATGTCCGACATGAGGTTGTCTATTACATTACTCACACATTGTTTGGCGTACGATGGCACCAATTTGAAACTAAATGCAGAATTAGCATGACAAATTAACATATGCATACAGGAAAGAAATATTTCAATGAGTCATAATCGATGGGTACACTAAATAGACGGATTTCTAAGTGATCAAGATAATTGGAAATTTGAGCATGTGAGGCGAGAGAAAATATATATATACAGAATCAAAGCATCCTTAGAAGAAATGTTGAAACACAAATAGTTGACACGGTAAATTGCGTAGCAGAAGTAAATTACAATACAAGAGTTTCTGCACGTACAAGTTTGAACAGGTATAATTTTAGTTTACGTTTAAAGGCAGCAATACTTCTGCCAGTCCTTATATCTATGGTAATAGAATTCCAGGTTTTAGCAGCTCTGTATTCTAAAAATAGTTGGGACTGTGTTGACGAATTTCGGGGAATTTGCAAATCCGCATTGTTGCGAAGATCATACATGGAATTATTTCTAATGAAAAAACTGTTATCTATGTATGTTAAATGATTCAAAGCTTCGTAGACAAACACTGCAGCGGAAAAGTTAATGATTTGACACAGTGGGAGAATGTTCCATTGACAAAAGAGAGGCAACGTGTGGTCACGTCTGCTAGCATGCGATAGTGTTCTGATGACACGTTTTTGACTGAGAACGATAAGTCTTAAGTTTGTTTTGTATGTAGACGCATACACGTCAACACAATACTTCAGAAAAGGATGAATAAGGCTATGGTACAAAAGCCTTGTAGCAGGAGTGGTAAGACAGTTTCTAATTTTGTATAGGATGCTACATGATTTGGATAATTTCCCGGCAACAAATGAGACGTGATCTTTCCAGTTGAGTCTCTGATCAACGATAACACCGAGAAGCGTTGTTTTTGCTACGTATGCCTTCTGTTGACCGTTCAATTCGACTTGTGTATTAAGAATATGTATCATCCTCCTGGAAAATATCATGACCTGCGTCTTGTCAACATTAAGCGTCAGCTGGTTGGATGTGAACCAGTTTGAAATGTGAACCAATTGATTATTCATATTAGTAATAGTATCATTGAGTTTTTTCCCGGTCGAATAAATTGTAGTATCATCTGCAAAAAGTACAAAGGATAACCTGTTGCTAGTGTTAATATATATAAGGAAGAGCAAAGGTCCCAGGATCGACCCTTGCGGAACTCCTATATTTAATATACTGGCAGATGGTGATTGTTTATTCCAAGTCACTCGGTGTTTTCTATCAAGAAGATAACTTTTTATCCAACTCTTAGCGATGGAACTAACTCCATAATGCTGTAATTTTGCAACTAAAATCTCATGATTCACGCAATCACAAGCTTTGCTAAGATCCATAAAAGTTGCAACGGTGACTTTACCACTGTCAAACCCATCAACAACGTCTCCAGCAAATTTCAATAAAGCATGCTCTGTATTCCTGAAAGCTTGAAAACCAAATTGATTTTGGCTAATTAGGTTATTTGAGACAAAATGAGTATATAGTCTAGCATAAAATATTTTTTCATAAACTTTGCTTAAGACGGGCAGGACTGATATTGGGTGATAATTTTTATGTCTGTTTTGCTCTTATTTTTATATATTGGACTAATTTTAG